>CM052249.1:7863591-7879033 GCA_028455795.1 Lasioglossum marginatum
CAAAGCCAAAGCACCAAAGCGCTAAAATCAAAGTCAAAGAACCAAATTCAAATCGCCAAAACCAAAGCCAAAGCGCCAAATCCAAAATCAAAGCCAAAGTGCCATAACCAAAGCCAAAGCCGAAGCCAAAGAGCAGCGTGCTCGTAACCCAATTCGCGGGATCACGATTTCCGTTTCATTCGTTGCGTTATCGCGATAATTGCATCGGATCGTCGACCGCGTCAAGGATCACCAACGGGATAAATGGATCCAGCAAAAATGGTTAGCCGCGTTATAATTAGATTTGTCTGCGAACTCGGTTGCGCGTCGCGTCGTGTCGCGTCGGTGAGCCTTTTATATTCGCGTTCGCGAGTGTGCGAACCGAGGAAAAGCGGGTCTCGCGCCTGAAAAACGCAATAATCGACGCCCGGTTGGGAAAATTCGCAGACGTCGCGAACCCGCTGTCATACATTGCTCTGTGAATCCTGTGCGATTCCATGGATCTTAATGGCTCTCGGAAACCTCGCCAACAATAGACAATGCGACTCGTAGCTTATTCGGTGCAACCTGCTCTCGACCAGGACAGTTACCCTACGTTTCTTCCCCAATGAACCACCACGTTGCTCAATTGTTTCGTTACTGTTGGACCGAAACGTGGAGTAAAGTGTCGCAAAAATATCCTGGGGACATTTGAAGTAACTTTTTCCTTTGCGAAAACGTTCTCCGAGGCTTCGTTGAGGAGTTACTAACGGAAAACACGGTCCAATCAGAGAGCGGCTATAGCGGACATATTCGTAGCCGCGCTTTGATTGGTCCATATATCTGGTTAATAACTCCTTAACAAAGTACACGCAGAACATCTTTGCAAATGACGACTTCAGGAATCATCCGTTTGAAGGAAGTACAACATTTTTGGGATACCCTGTTGTAGGTTTGCAGCGTCACTACTTTGGAATTTAATTGGAGTTTGAAAATCTAAATACTGTAAAAATAATTAGCGTTTCTTGTCCAGCTGTCTGTTTTTCGGCCGCAAGGTCTCGGGCCAAGCGGCCCGAAACGACCCGCCGCGAAGAAACGACGCTGTCCCTCGCCATTCTCAATATTTGCAGAGGGAAATCGAGTGACACGGTTTCTTAAAGAAGGTTCTATCGTCCGCAGTTTTTAATACTCCGCGAAACGAACGTAACCTGGGGCTCTGCGTGACTTTTGGACTGGTGAATCCCGAGGATCGGAAGCAGGGAAAGCGCCTCGAGAGCTAAGGGTGACTAAAGGGTGGCGACTCGGCGACCCTCTGATCTCTAGCGGCTACCCTCTTTGCTCTCCTTCGCCCGTTCACCCCTTTTCACCCCTTCTCCCATTGCTCCTCGAGCTGCGCCGAGTCCTCCAACCGGAAGGGCACACGCGACAGGTACTTCGTTCGCGTGGAGTGCGGCACTTTCTCTACACTCCACGCTCTAGACTGTACAGTGTAAAGTCGCCGGCAGGGCCGCACAGTGTCGTATTCCCAGCTAAACTTTTGGCTTCACTAGGAACTCCGCTTATAGTCGTGTAGATTTTGCCGAGAAAATTCCAAAAACCAAGTTTCAATCCTAGGAGATCAGTGGTTCAAAGGTTATGAGTGTTTAAACTCCAGCGAGTTTCCGTGTTTTTAACAGGTAATAGATGGCAGCACAAGCACGCGGGGATGTCGATAACGTAGATCCGCAACCGCGAGAAACGCTGAAGATCACTCAACTTTAAACCCTCGCAACTTTTGAACCACTGATCGCCTAGGATTGAAACTTTGCAACATTTTCTCGCCAAAATCTACACGATTAAATAAGAAACCGGAGAAATGTCTGGTTACTCAAGGTACAGCCGAGGATCCAATCAGGATCCCTGAAAGCTTCATGTTCCAAATTCAAACATTTTATACGCGGTCGTCATGTTAGCGGTGTTGACTCGTGCCATAATCGTCTAGACGCAACGAGGGCGGTGCAAAGTCGAATTAATAAAATGTTATAGAAAAAACCGTGAGGCGCGTAGATAGCTGGCAGGGTCGAACCTCGCCACGCCAGGCCACACCGCCCCGTTAATGAGGATGTGCGTATGTGTATTATGGTGGCGTAGGTCGCTCGTTGCGTTTCTAATCGCAGGCTGGTGTATACGTTAGTAGCTAGCGTTAATGGTAACGGTAGCGTCGGCTCGCGTTGCGCGTTATGTTGACAGCGATGCAGATACCCGGTAGTAGGCCAAGGATCTCTTCAGAGGTCGAGCCTTGACTAGACGAGCTATCAAAGACGACGTTCGATAACCGCGCGTTAGATCGCGACGCACGACGGGGGCGATCATCGCTCAGAGAGCAGACCGAGCGTCCCACAATAGAAATCTAGGATAATCTGCGTAACGGGACGCTTTCGTAACCGCGCTGGAAACATGGGGAACGCGAAGAACGCGGTGCGAAGATGCCGTAAGTCAGGAAGAGATACGTGGACCGTGTATGCTTGCTTGCACGTGCGGCAGATACATCAAATATTTTGGGGAAAGAAAGTATGGCGACGTTCCGTTAAGATTGCTTCAAACCAATTTCCAAGGGAGAGGTCAGGGCTCAGGGATCACGTTATCACGTTTTTGCTGCGTTACACGGGGATATCGGTTGGGGCACAGTCGCCAGATTAGGATTTGTATCCTCCACCTTCCCCTTTTACAACCCTATTCTGCCACGCTTCCGCCACGGCGCAGTCACGTGACGCGTTTCGTCTTTGTCACAATGTCGCCTGACTAACCCGGTAGAGAGTACTAGCTGAGAGAGGGTAACTTTTTCTCCTGAATTCGTATTCCCTCCCATCATCTGGCAACTCCTGGTTGGGGGGATGGCATGAAACGCAGCAGAGATTGCGACGATGCACGAAATGAGGGACGCGCAACGTGTTGCGGCGTGTAGTTGCACACAAACGGTTCTTTGTGACACCAAACGCTGTCCGCAATAGCGTTGATAGCATCTCCCGATTCAATCTAGACCGTTCGCTCGACTCCCCACGGTGTCGGGCATAGTCCGGAGCGTGGAGCGTAGAACATAGATGCGGCGACAAACTGCTGACAAACACGAACTGTCGCGTCTCCCACCGCCAATCATTACGAAATCCAATAAAGAGGGTAGTGATACGCCATTATGCAGACCGCTAACGCGCTCGCTGCTTCCACGACCACGAAGCGACGCGACGCTTCCACAAGATCCAAGTGGGCTAACCATTGATTAGCTCTCGTTATCCGAATTCTCTATTACGCGCGACGTTTATGACTATAATGTATCACTCCCTGGAGCCCAGTGTAACAATTAATCCCAGGTAGTAGAGCTCTGGGTTAGGAGATACTCGGGTACCCTGGCTACTCGTGAGATACTCGGGTACCCTGGCTAGTCGTGAGATACTCGGGTACCCTGGTTACTCGTGAGATATTCGGGTAACCTGGCTACTCGTGAGATACTTGGGTACCCTGGCTACTCGTGAGATACTCGGGTACCCTGGCTACTCGTGAGATACTCGGGTACCCTGGTTATTCGTGAGATACCCGGGTAAACAAAAATTGTCCGGGTACTCGGGTACCCGATTATATTCTCCGGTACATCATGGCTACCCGGGTACCCAATTGTAGTCTCTGCTTTATCACGGCTACCCGGGTACCCGATTGTATAACCCGGCACCTCATGGGTACCTCACTATCCGAGTATCCGAATGTTCCAATTGGAATCCGTAGCCAAGCGGATTCCTACCAAGTGCGGATCTTTACGGACAAAAAGAAAATGCCGCGTCCAACGGAAAGAAAGCGAGCATCTCAGGGTTCGTCGAAACAGCGAACAAGCGGATTTCCATGCACGCGCCAGGTTTCGTTGACGTAAATCCAATATCGATTTGTCCAACGCATTAATATTAATCAACGCGGACCACTTTCGATAATAAAAAGATTAATGAACACGTCGACACGATATAATTTATGCAAATGATACACTCTCGGTGTTAATTAAAGAGCGTCGGCGCGCTCATCGATGATTCGCGGGGGAACGGGAAAGAATTGTTACCGGAACGAGCCAAGTGAAATACTCCGCTTTATCGTGCTCGCGATGTCAAGTGTTATCGGCGTGTTCATGTGAATTCCGGGTCGTCTGGCGCGAGTCAATTTTCTGAATGAAATTAGGTTCGATAACAGCGGCCTAACCCATCGAGCTCTCCATGCTGTGATGTAAAACAACTTACGCGTACGGGAATTTACATTTATTATATTTATATAATATTACATTGTTACGTAGAAATTTTTAACTGTTCTTTAGATAATCGTATAGATTCTGGCGAGGAAATTCCAAAAATCCAAAGTTTAATGTTAGCAATTCCCTGGTTCTAAAGTTATGCGTGTTTAAAGTTCAGCGATTTTCAGCGTTATTGATAGGTAAGGGCGCCGCCATGTTGGTATGTACGTCGCGTGTCGTCCAATGAGCACAAGAGTAGCCAATTCCTGAGGTAATTTGAAGTACCTGTTTTTTCCTAACTCCTTCACAAACTCGCGGAAGATATTTTCGCAAAGGAAAAAGTTACTTCAAATGATCTTGAGGAATCAGCCCTTTCAGCTGCAACATTTTTCGGACACCCTGTGTGCGCAGATACGATGCATTGGTTCGTCCTCTGACGTAGATTTCATTAACCCTTTGCACTCGGAGCTATTTTAACTGGAAAATTAAACATTTCTTCCGATCTAGAATATTTCCATTGTCTATGATTTTTCTCTAGTATGATGGATATGAAATTGGTATAATACCTCAGATAATACTTAAATGTTTAGTAATCGATTTCACACCGATATATTTAATACTGTAAACAATATTTTGAATAATGGTACAGCAATTTTTAGTGGTGCCTCAGAGGGGACAACCGAGTGCAAAGGGTTAATAAAAAAGCACGTAAGTCCCTATGCTTTTAACCGGCATTCCAAATCGAGGTTTACATCGATTTTTGCAAAGCAGGAGAAGGTCGATATTGCTGAACTTGTTACACGGAGTCGCGGCGTCAGCGAACAACCAGAATCGAGTAGAGTGGAACCCTTGACCGTTTCTTACGGTGTGTACGGTCGCGTTTTCTTCGTTGACATTCCGTTTCACGCGAGTCGCGGTGCATATACGGCCACGGACACGGACGAGTTGTGAACGAGTCGAGCGTCGTCGCCGGGTTACGCTGCATCGTGCTGCATCGCGCCGTCTCGGCAAGTTTCTTTTGGAAAGGAAGAAAGAAAGAGCGGCGCGGGACTACGGGAAGATGAAGAAGCAGAGGACGAACAAAACGAGCAGCAGGAGTCCAAACAGAAACGATCTGCAAGGTCGTTGTAGCCCGTTCCTCTCCGGAGTTGGCTACTTGGGCTCCCTCCGCGACATTTGCGCCCCCTTCCCGACATTCGTGTCTTTCTTTTATCGCGTTTCCAGCCTGGGTTAGGACAATGAAAATTATTTTCAGATCTTATCGATCTTTCCTGTTACCCAGAGGCTCAGTTGGGTTCAGCTAGGACCTAGCTGCTCAACATGCCTTCTCCCCCACCTCCTCCCACAGCACCTTCGGATGACCTTGAAGTGCCATTTAAAAAGATGGTCTTGACAATAATAATAAAAATCATATAAATCATTCTACACCCATTGCGATTCTCATCTTCGTGAATTCCTGTAAGTGGTTTAGTCAGCACATTCGCCACTTGAAGGCCTCTTACCCGCCTATCCCCAGCGGATATCAGAATTTCGAAAAGTTTCGAATACCTGAACCAGCTCCTAAAGAAGGGAATGCTGGGTGTCCCGGAGGTGAAGCTCGACCCGCGGTGGAGAGGAAAAAGAAAGTACCGTTACAAATCGTGAATGAATCGCGAAATACGCGGGATGAATTATAAGCGCGACGGAAGTCGCTTATTAAGGCGCGCTACACCTGCGGATAGATGCAGGGAAATGATAGCGAGCGCGAACTGGAAATAGGCTCGTCGACCTTTCGCAATCCGACCCGACCCGATCCGATCCGATCTGATCCGATTCGAATCAGGAACAGGGGGGCAGCAGCGCCTGGAACCAGATGAAAACAAATGCTGGAAGAAGAACCGTCGATTTCTTGGTTCGTTCGCCGACCTTGGGTTTGTAACGTCACGCGAATAACAGCGTATACCTAACTGCCTCGGGACCTGGGAGAAGACAAGTCGAGGACGCGCGCCGCGTTGCTCCCGTATTGGTCGCTTGTTGCGCATCGGTCCGAACACAGCGTGGAGCAAACAACTATGTATTGGCGCATTTATATTATATTTGAAATACATAATACAAGGTCCTTGCACATAGAATAAGTTTACGAAGTAATATAGCACTAGGATACCCGAGCAATTATTCTTCGGACCTACCCTATTTTATTTTTCTCCGTCTGTTACAGACCTGTCCTCGGCGGTCCACCCGGTGAAGCAGAAGAGCGTCCAACCACCAGAACAGGAAGATACGAGACCCTGACGAAATGTCGCAAGTTGGTCCACGATCGAACAGAAATGTCTCTGTCGATCGTACTCGGGTTCTTTGATCGACGATAAACTCGAGAAGCGAGACTGTCGCGCAGCGAAAATGAAACGTTCCGCGATGATCGATGACTCGGCGACAAGATGATCGACGGCTCGAGCTTAAATGACCGAAAGGAGACCTCTGGGAAAGGCCTCTAAGAGGGCCAGATAGTCGGAAGTCCAGACCATTTGCGATGTCCAGAAAGAAATCCTTTATCGGGACTAGGGACCACGCTGATAAAAGGATCGCAGAGTAGTCTACGCGTAGATAGGCTACTATGACGGACTATTTGGATCCACATTTCGTCAGGGCTCTTTGCCGCGATCCGGAACGTCGAACGCTTCAAGTAAGTTGAACTGTACCAGATCAGCGCTCGGATTTATTTACTCGCGACGGCCGAGTTTCGAAGGCTACGCCCCCTCGACCCGACCGCGCGTCTCGCTCCCCGTGGCGGCCCTAATACCCCTAGGCGCCACTAGTACTCCTAGGCGTCACTAGTAGTCCTAGGCGCCACTAGTAGTCCTAGGCGCCACTGGTACTCCTAGGCTCCACGAATAGCGGGTATGGAACGCGCCTGAGGAGCTCCGAATTAGGACCGCCACGGGGAGCGAGACGCGCGGCCGGGTCGAGGGAGCCCAGTCTTCGAAACTCGGCCGTCGCGAGTAAGTAAATCCGTAAATTATCTTGTATCAGATAATTACATATGTTCGTGCCCGATTTGAAAATAAAATTGAATGGTTCAATTTTAAAGAGTACAGCTTTATTAATCAATTATATAGTCACCTTCCTTTTCTACAACTAGAAAAGGATGATGACATCTACGAAAATCTTAGAAGACCTTATGCAATCATCTAATACATATAATGTACTTACATATACATGTAAGCATGCACTGGTACACGAAAGTGTTCGAGCGCGGCGCTGAGTACATGGCGGCGTCCTTACCGGTCGAAAACGTTGAACTTTGAACACGCATAACTTTCGGACCAATGAATTCCTAACATTAACACTTGGATTTTCGGCATTTCCTCGTCAGAATCTACGGGATTGTCTAAGAAACAGTTGAAAATGTCTAGGTCCTCAAAGTGAAGTTTAGCCGGAATTTTGAAAAAAGTTTCGAAGGGCGTTCGAACACTTGCGTACATCGGTGCATGTACGTACCGAAGGACATTTTCTTTACTGCTTTGGGGTAACATGTATAGTGAATAGCTCTTTGGTTGCCCACACATGTACAATCCGTGAATCGAGGGCCAAGTATGGTTGAGAGAAGGCGCATCGGTACGCTGGGTTTACGGTGGCCGAAAGGTTAAAGTGCACCATCGATATCCGCGAGTAGAGCCGCTCGAACTTTCGAAGGGTACAACCTGCTGCTTCTTATGTTCGCATAATCATGTCAGATTCCTACGCGCATCGCGCAAGAATTTCTACAATGAAAAATTGCAATCTCTTCCGCGATTATGACCATCCCGAGAATGCTCCTCGTGGTTTCAGTGCCAATTAGGAGAGCGAGGGTTAAAAGGGTTCGCAAGCGTTTGGGATCGACGATCGCTTTCGATAAAAGGAGACGCTCGATGAGCACGGGCGATTGCTTTGCAAAATGACTCGCTCGAAATGAAATTGTTCAGTTTACGGGACAGCCACCTGACATCTAACACCTGACACTAGCATTGCAGTGGTCATATTAAAAAGATTTAAGGACGTCGGTGCTTATTGGTTTCGGCTTAATAAGATAATTAAAAAATGAAAATATTTTTTATTCGGCAACTGTCTTGCAAACAACGCAAACATTTTTTAATTTGCACAGAGATTTCCGCATATAACAATAGTTATTAGTAATAATATATTATATATTTTGTATAATAATAATTTATTATTCTGTAGCACAGGTTTGGAGGGCGGTATCAATTTTTCGTGGGAATACGAAAAAACTGACATAGGGCAAATATGTACCTATAACTGCGGGTGTACGTATTACTGCGGTATTTTTTTCCACGAATTCAACAATAATAAACATGTTTTCGCGATTCGTGTTCCAGATAAAATAACACATATTATTATTACATGACAAATTAGGAACAATATTAAAATAAAATGCGAACAAAGCATGATACCGCAGTAATCGGTACAGTTACCCTATTCGCCTCTGAATTCATTATTGCGGCGTTAACTTCTAGTTGGGAGAACGGGGGGACGACGCCATTATGAAACGCGTGCAGCGAACCACGTGGTCTGCGTTGCACGGATAAATGCAGAGTCGCCGAAATTCAGAGAAATCCGAGCACAATGCGAGTCTCAGATATTGTGCGAGATATCGATCCGGACCGGAACCCCCGCTAGTTTTAAACAAATAACGGCGTCTGTGCCGACGGCCTCGATCGGGGAATATAATTGACAAGCTTTTTTTTGTTCGGTTCCTTATTGTCTGTGCCAGAACGGAACCGCGTTTAAAGTCTTTGAAATTCCATTCTCGTTTCGCGGGTCTGGGTAGTCCAATCAGCTTGCTGGCTGTCCCCAATGACTGTCCCTGGCTTCTAATCGTTTCTACATTTAGATACGGGTGGGAGAAGATTTATTTCAGTTTTCACTAATTGCAAATTTCGAGCGAAGGTGGGCATCCAAGCGCATGAGAAACAAACGAGTTGGTGGGACTTGGAAAGTTGCTACGTATTTTTCGCAGCGAGAGGTCATGAATATTCCAAGCTGCCGTGTGATTAGCAAAATTAGTGTATTCTGTTTCAATCGTCGAACAATCTAGTTAGCATTCGCGTTTGTTTGAGATTTACTTCTTCCCCCTCCTGCCCACAGTATGGATTTAAACGAACCGCGTCGAATAAATTTTCTGTAATTTACAGCGATTTGCCCTTTCGTTCCATTTCTCATGAATCGCTCGAGGATGGCTCGCCTAGTATCATTGGATTATGGACTCTACGTGCCTCACAAGAAGTCTCCTGGCAAAGAATTCGAAAGGAATGCGGCACCAAGCCGCCCGATTAGGTCATTCCACTGGCACTTTCGGTTCTAACCGAATTATTGGCTAAAGTGTGCGACCTCACGGACTAACCGTTGGCTACGAGCAAGGACCCCCTTGGTCCTTGCGCCGTGCCGCATCGGGGGTCTCCTTGCGAGGCACGGAGATTACGACCCCATTGCAATGGCGATCTAATTTATCCAAACGAAAGCGTTCTGTCAACCCGACGCGTGAAAATTGTCATTTTGTGAAGGGCTGGAACCGATTCGGAGATGAACGAAAGGAGGAAATGGTTCTGTTACCTTTCTATGATACGTCCGAATGGCCCGGGTTAGGTCAATTGAGCAACTTGACAGGCTTAATCCCAGGCTATCGAGATATCCTCCACCGCTGCGAGGGAGACGGAGCTCGATTAAAGGTTCTGCTGATTCAGACGAGGAAATTGTCGATTTGTTGCACTTCACCGCGACAGCGTTTAGCAACACCTACGCCTAGGACCCATACAACGTCCAGAACTGTTCATTAATCTTACGGGACACGGCTTGTTCCTCGGACAGGTGTCCACTATACAACTTCTATACGCATTACAGACCAAACGGACTCTTATCGACGTACTTAGGGTATAGCTTGCAAATGTGGAACACGGGATTTTGGAAGCTTCCAGAAGACGTGGAGAGCTGAAATTTGGTGCACAGGTTAGCCCAAAGGGGTGCACCAATATGTCGTTATCCTGGAAATCCTACAGGATGAAGTGCCAAAAGTAAATTATAGTGACATATCTTCAGAAATAAGCCAGCTGTTGATTTTTCCTCGGACAGGTGTCCACTCTACAACTTCTATACGCATTACGGACCAAACGGACTCTTTTTGCAAGACGTACTTAGGGTATAGCTTGCAAATGTGGAACACGGGATTTTGGAAGCTTCCAGAAGACGTGGAGAGCTGAAATTTGGTGCACAGGTTAGCCCAAAGTGGTGCAGCAATATGTCTTTACCCTGGAAATCCTACAAGATGAAGTGCTAAAAGTAAATTAGAGGCATACCTTCAGAAATAAGCCAACCGTTGATTTTTCAACGGGAATTATGCTAGTATACATTATAACAATAAAACTGGCCAGTTTCAAGCATGAAATTTGTTGCTAAATATTATCGATTACGAAGAGAAAGTTTACTCCGAGTGCATCCGCTTGAACGGACTTTGAAAATCTTATGAGACGCGCTGGTACCTCTGCTCCGTGCGATCCATACGATCCATACGCGAAGGTCGTCCAGTGTTCGCTCTAGTTTTCGTGCAAAAAAGGAAGGAAAGAAGATCGAGGGGCAGCAAATTTCGAGCAGTAAGCTCCACGAGTTAAATCGATTCGACTGTTAATGCGAATTGCGGTTGGCGTTAGCAAACAATCTAGAATCTAGAAGAATCTAGAAACGGCCCGGCGCCGTGAAGTTTGCTAGTTCGAGTTAAACATGCATCGTGGTAGACGGCTGGATTCGATTATAAATTTAATACGATGTTGCGAGGATGTAGGCGGTGGACGATCGATATCTAACGGACCAATTAATACCTATAAATTTGGTACCAGGTACCCCAAGTAGTGGCTGCGTGGGATGGAAAAGAGGATAACATTGATTCGGAAAGGAAGAAGTTACTTCAAATGACCTCATCTAGGTCTTAGATCAGATGGAAAGGATTCTCCTCATTCAAGGAAGCACACTTTTGGAACAGCCTGTATAATCACGTGAAATACGAACGAAATTCTCTTAATTCTCAACTCGTCTATCGCCTAAGCGATGCAAATGATGACAGGAAAAACCATGCTATCGATTTGGCGGGCTTACGCTAACGACACCATTGCACGCGAGAATCTTCGCGCCGCGGTGTGTTGCGCGTTGTGCCCGGCGCTGCCGATTTATGTAATCTTCGAAATTATCGGTCCAAAAACAGAGCGAAGTCGGCCTCCCTGATGCACCGTAATGGGCTCCACCGAGCACGTTGCCAGCCGAGATAAGGGGACCCATAAAGGCGCTCGCGCTATCATTGCACCGGCTTTTTGCTGCAATCTAAGCCCGAGGAAAGATAAATGCGTGTTCCACGAAAATCCTAAACCAAACTCTCTGCCCCAATGGCCGAACTGCCTGGAATGGGAAATGGTACGAGGGAATGCACTGCGGGCACACTTCTCTTCCGAACGACTCCGCTTTTTCTTCGCCCAGTTATCTCGCGGGCACAGGTGGCTGGGAATAGGGACGAACCTAAAGCTGTTAGGATTCTTCTACAGTTGGTGTTACGGCAATGAATGTTTGTATGCTTGCTATAGAAGTCGATGAGGGGAGGGAGCACGAACCGAGGGGAAAAGTTATCCCCTCTCTGCCAGTACAGGGGTAACCACCTCACGTGACCGGGCCACGGAAGCGTGGGGAATATCATTGTAGAAGGGGAAGGTAGAGTGGGGACAGAATTCTTGATCTGACGATATTTTGTAAAATTCACAACAAAAAAAAAAGAAAGAGGTCGGTGTATTGTTTACTTATAAACATCGGTTTATTGTGTATTGTTAATTGTAATCGATAAGCATGGCTCCCCTGACAACCATGAAGTTCAACCATGTACGCTTTCCTCCTAGCAATAATCGCGTCCACTTTCACTTCTCGAATTTAATTAGGTAATACCAGCAACTTTTCTTTGTCTTTTCAGGATCTACAGATCATATACTATGGTCTGCTAGGTCTGGAAGCGTTGCGCCCGTGCAGGGATTCCATTCTCCGGGGGCTTTGTAAAATTGTACGGTACGAGAGGCATCATGCGAACCACGTGCTCTATTAGTAAGTATAATATATAAGTATATAACCGAAAGAATTATAAAATCGCAGAAGAGGTTAGCTTATTTTTGAACGGGACACGCGTTTCGTGTTCAAAGAGTTGACGCACGAGATCTATCGATAAGCGAATAAATCGGCTCGCTTTCTTTTCGTCCATAGATACTTTCTTTATCGCGTCTGACATAGATGGCGTGTAAAAAAATACCTGCAGGGACTTTCTTTATCGACAGCTTTTTTCTTGTCGCGTACTACTTTATCGACGCGCTCCATCCATCACGGACTTACGGATTCAGTAAATGTCCGTAGATGTCGCTAGGTCCTTCGCATAATTTCGCATAGTTGTATGTTTACGTTTTCTCGCCGTTTCAAAAGAGAATTTTATCATAGCGTTTTAGTGTCCTCGACATCGAAAGAAAATGCGTGCGAGAAGAATCATTTGGTTTCGAAAATGTTTGAATAATATATCATAATCGCGTGGCGAAATGTTTGTAACAATTTCAGTAATTCGGTGAAAATGTTTCAGCACCGGCGAATTGGCCACGAGCTGGTATATCCTGCTCTCCGGTTCCGTGTTCATCGATGGTTCTATGTTTCTGCCCTGTTCAAGGTAGGACTAATCGATTTAGCAAATTTTAATGATAAAATCGATTTCCGAAATCCGAGTTGATTTCGTCGACTTCAGCCCTTCGTCTATCGGCGTAGTTTTAGGTTAATTCTTTTATTTCGATTTATCCCTATACGTAAGATAACGTATGCCAATTTGTTGCGTGTCCCGGTAATTAAATCATTATTATTCCAGTCGCGGTTAAAGTTTTCTGAAAATCGACAAAGTGCTAATCGCGGTCGATTTTGAACAGTATGGCCGCCGTGTAGGTTCGACGCCGCACACATGTCGATGCCGCTCGCAGATCGTCCCGCGTCCAGGGTTACGGTCGCAGTTTTTTCTCTCTTTGTGTCCCTCGGACCACGGAAATTCTCATTAGTCGTGTAACCTCGATCCATCAACGTGTGTACGTGTGCAGAACATTGCCAGGGCAAATGTATTAGATAATCGACTTTTAATGAAATTCAATCGCTCCGAGAAGGAAAAGTCGATTTTCACCGCCATCAATTTAATGGGGTCGTCTTTCCTCGTACCCTTGCACTTCGAACATTTATCTAGGGACGCCGCACGTTTATCGTGGGACGAATGTACGAAAACCCGCGACATTGACTAAAATTTGAAGTTTGTTATAAGGCTTTGATGGCATATATACTTGCTTTAGTGCACCTTGACGAGTGTCATTCACGCATAGCAAGTCGAAAAAAAAATTTTTTTATGGGCTTTATAGACGAAGAAAAAAAATTCTATATTTTTGTTACGTTTATATTACAATAACTGTAAATTGAAAGGAAGAGAAACTGTGATGAATCTTTTTGTTCTTCGTCTATAAAGCAATAAAAGATTTTTTTTTTTTTGAAATTTTTTTTATTTTTTGAAAATGGTCTTTTTTGCATTTTTAAAAAGACTGCCGACCTCTGCCGAAAAACGGGCTTCATGGACTTTCTCCTTTGGTATTATGTGAGAGAAATTCGTTGAGATCTCGTCTGGCGGGATCTGGCTGCGGCCGGCATTTGGGTTTGAGAAGAGTATAATTTATTTAAATTTATTTATTAATATAATATATATTTGTTTATTTATTTAGTTATGATATATAATAGATTATTAATACAATTATATTATCATGTTATATATTATTATTATTCATAGAGTTATTATACATTCAAAAAACCAAGTACTTACGGAAAAACCATGATTTTTTTAAAACCAACCAATCTGACAAAAATTAAATTTTATAAATGTAATGAATCAGTGATTTCTGATGATATCAACTTAAAAATTATTTTCTGAGGTTCTATAGTATGAATTGACAACAGAACATTATTCGGAAGAATTATAGGATATTAAAAATACATCCTGTTTCTAGCGAATTTTCTAAATAAATGAGTCATTTTTCCCTTTTCTCCAACATTTTGAAAACAAAATTTTTGGGTTGTCAAAAAATTTTTTGACATCAGATTCGTATTCTATACTACTGAAAACATGGATATTTAAAATCTCAAGGCGATACAAAAACTGAAAGGGGTGTTAAACGCGATGTCCAGCATTTCGATACATTCATCCCACTGTGCGCCGGATCCGAGGAGTTCACTCGTATTGAGGGGAATACAGTTACCCCCTCTCTGGGAAGTGAGTAGTGGTCACGTGGGAAGCGGGAGCAGGGAGGGAGAAGCGGAAGCGTGGGGGAATAGCGTCACGTGACTGGGCCATAATGTGACGTCACAGTGTGGGGGTACGAAAGAATATGGAAGAGAGGAGGAAAAGGAAAGGAGCGTTTCGTCCTAGACCCGCTAGAGAACTCATCAGTAAGGCTAACTAGCGGGCCTTTTTCTTTTTTTTTTTTAAATGTTTATTGAATAAAGATTTTACAGTCAAACATAATAACAGGAGTCAACAAACATAAGAAAAACCTACCACACTATATTGCAATGTTAACTATTTGTTCGCTCGCATACGAATCTCTAAGTTATACAATTCTTTGGACGGTGGTTTTATGATTAGGAACTATTTCGCGACTAGGATAACATAAGTAGGATAGAGTAACTTACTGGCTAGTGGAATGGCGCATGGGGGAAAAAGTTTTTATTAAAAAACCCCCTTGTCAGTCTTTGGGTTACTACTTAATATCTAGCTTATTACTACCTAATAACTTTATATACATATTTACAGTATCAGATAGCAATCACGCCAAGGTACAACTTAATTCCTAACTCTCCACCTTCCATGGACAGTCCTACGGTGGTATTGAGAACTTATCTTTCTGTCTAGTAGCTCTTTTATGTGAGCATCATTTAACGTGAGCCACCAGCATTTTTTTCTATCTAGGCGGTGGAAGTCATGATGATCTCTCAGTGATATTGCTTGTGAGTATTTGAATTTGTTTCTATTGGTTTCGTGAACTAGCGGGCCCTGCCTTAGACGGTGGAATATTGGCAGGCGCTTGAGGACGGTATATATACAAATCGGTGAGGAAGCATGTACTAGCGAGAAAGGATAACTTTGACTGTCTATCCATCTTGTGGCAAGCGTCGGAAGTTAAG
>CM052249.1:7884794-7898283 GCA_028455795.1 Lasioglossum marginatum
ATTGATGCGTGTCATCCCCCGTAAATATCCTCCTGATTTTGTTGGGCTCCTGGTTGTCCTCCGTGTTGCGTTGACTGTTCTAAGTCGGGGTCACCAATGTGGGGGTGCGAAAGAATATGGAAGAGAGGAGGAAAAGGAAAGGAGCGTTTCGTCCTAGACCCGCTAGAGGACTCATCAGTAAGGCTAACTAGCGGGCCCCGCCTTAGACGGTGGGATATTGGCAGGCGGTTGAGGACGGTATACAATATACAAATCGGTGAGGAAGCAGGTACTAACGAGAAAGGATGACTTTGACTGTCTATCCATCTTGTGGCAAGCGTCGGAAGTTAAGCGACGCCACAACAGATTCATTTCATCTTTTCTTCAAGGAAAATTATCTGTGCCGGGTTTATATGGTCTAAGGATCAACTATAAGAAAGAGGCATATTTGAGAGTGCGCCATCTTTTTGTCGCGGAGTGTACCGCTGGCTCGGTTACACCGACACCGACACCCTTTCTCATTTTTACGGCGATTCGCGCGCGCTCATTCTACTCCGTGCCCATTCATTCGCTCGCTTTCTCTCACGACCATCGTCGTGCTCGCTCGCTCCACAACGCTCCTTACGCTCGCTTCGTTTCTTTCATTGCGCTACTGTCACCGTCTTACGGACCGTGGGGACAGAAGAAGGCACAGGCGACAAGAGGAGTGTAAAGGGGAGGGGAGTCTCTCTCCCTCTCTCTCGACGCTACCTTACCTCCTCCCTCCCACTCGACCACCGAGTAATCGTGCCGAGAATTTACGAATCTAGCCGAACCGCATCTCGGCGCAGCGACGGAGAAGAGCGGCCGGTTTCAGAGTATGTCTGCGGGAGGAAGAAGGACAGCTGTGTGAGTTAATAAACGGAGACGGGTTGTTTGGAGCGACGGAGAGGGCAACAGGGAGTACTAACGTAGTACGTGATCGACGGAGAGGGGGAGGGAGAGGGGGAGTCTCGATTACAGGGCCGTAAGAATAGCGGAAATAGTGGGCACATTCAACCGTGAATTTCTTACATGCAAACCTTTTCTTTTACTTTATTCCTATGATTTTCAACGAACCAAGACAAACGTTATTACAAGTTAAACGTATAATTAAAGTCGTTAGATGACCATTGCTTATTCGATATCTTATGTCACGTAGTATCTCTGTGGAGAATATTGTGAAATTACATATAATGTTTCAGTTTTGGGCAATATGTCCCGACGTTATCTCCTACATCTCCATATTCCTATATATTTCCTAAATTTTTCATTGTTTTAAGGTCCATCGACTCATTTTTATCACGAATCCGTAAAATGCGCTGTCTAGTGATTGTACATTGTCGGTAAATTCCATTTGGAATATCGAAACAGAATTTAGCTAGACTCGATATCATAATGCCAGGGGCGGAGGGGGAGAAGGGGTAAGGACCAGTGGATACCGGAAAAACAGTGGAAAAGGTTTTTCGGGCGACAGGGGAGACCGTGAATCGTGTCGAATAACCGCGCATTGGGAACCATTGGAGCAACACCCAACACCCGACGCGGTGACCGACACCGTGGCACGTGATCGAGGGGAGCACGGGTGGCCGGGAACTACTTGCTACAACACTGTGAGCGTACAACAGAGAAAGAAGGAATGGTTCGGGGCGGGACGAGCAGGGTGGGGAAGAGAAGGGAAGGGGGGTGTCTCACCTACAGAGAGAGACCCCAGTCTCCTCGAGTATATCGTGGCGGTTGGCGAGTGTTGCGATTAATACTCGGCTGCACCCGCGAGTCGCATTCCATTCCCGGCGATTCCAATCCGCGCACGGTCTTTCCACCAAAGAGAAGGAATCGCTCCTGAGAGAATGCGTAGGTGTCCGCGAAACACCGTTGGGTTTGATTCGGGCTAACTCGATCGGCTGACACGGGACGAGCCAGTGGACGGGTGTCGCTTCAGTGTACAATACGTGTTAACGTGTGTGTCCTTCTCTCTCTCTACCTTGCCTCTCTATACGTGTGTTTATGGTGTCGGTGGTCGGCCGTGCACGCGTCCACCCCGGTGCGGTGTGTCACTCGATGCAGCGTGTCTTCACGATCGATTTTCGGGATAAGAAAGAAAAGAACGTGGCCTTTCCGGGACTGCACGTGCGCGCCATACACCCCCTACCCCTGTAGCCGACGATCTCCTTTCGCACCACTCGAGAACACCGCGAGTAATATTGCGAGAGCGAACGCGCACCCTTCAACCTCGGGTGAAGACGCAAAGCCACTTCGCACCCAGCGGCGACGGTATCGTTCGCACGTTCTCGACCGACGTTGTTGTAGCTGTTACCCCGCGTTGAACAGTCCAACAGACCAGGAGTTTTCCGGAGATTGGTGTCAAAGAACGAACGATACGTCCCCGAAATTCAAGAAGCCGACCCAGGGAGCTAAGCTATCGCGGTGGCAGATGAAGGGCCACCCAACATAGAGGATCATCAGTGTATTTGACATAACTCCCGGGACAACGGGCGGTAACCGGTGAAGAGGCGTACCCTAAGTGGGCTAGGTGAGCGTGACCGTTAACGGTGCACCGTCTGGACAACAAGTGGATGATAAAGCGTAAGCCTAGACGGTGACAGAGAATCGTTGATGCACTTTGTGAACCTTGCCCGAGAAAGGATCTGCGGGGTCGAGTTCCTTGTTGATCCCCCTCGAGCCATTCACGACTGGCCATTCGACGTGGTATGTTGTTACGACTTGGTCATTAAAAATTGGTCCCGGTAATTAGACCACGCCGCGTCGTTAGAACGTCGACAATGCATCATTGCTACGGAGACAGTCTTTAAAAGTTGAACGCAGCTTCAGTCGCCATAGCTACCGAACATTCTGCGCAGAGCTGCGATCCGAGGAGGCAGAGCCAAAAAAAGTACCGCGGATCACCGCGGGCCAGGAACTCGTTTCGCGAGTACAAGGTCCCGGAATCGTGGGACCAGTGACCCGTGGTCCCTGGCAGTAACCATCGACCAGCTAACCTAAACCCTGCAGCCTCAACAGCAGCGACAGCAGGCAGCCCGACCAGCTCCTCTTTTTTCAAAACCGCCTGGCTGACATCGGCAATTGGTTTCCGATCCAGGGTATAACAGAGGAGCTTCTCTGGACTGTTTACGGGGGCGCGCGCGCTCCGGTGGGAGCGAAACTATAGCTGTGTAGCCTACGCTGCACGGTAATTGCCATTCGCTTTCACCTAAGAAGCGAGCCGGGACACGGAGGGAGCGAGTCGTTCCATAATAAATCTAATAATCGAGGCTAACGGTCCGCGGTTGGCCGAAGAGAGCACGTAGGAGAAGCAAGACGTTGCTCGATCAAACCACAGGATCCAGGACCTGGTACTGAAAGATCTCCAGTGGATCTGGTGGTCCACTTCAATCGTTGAAGGGTTGAAAAAGATCTGTTGGATCGTTGAAGAAGACCTGTGAGCCGCTAAAGAAGATTTGTTGGACCGTTGAAGAAGATTTGTTGGACCTTTGAAGATTTGTTGGACTCTTGAAGATCTGTTGGACCGTCGAAGAAGATCTATTGGACCGTTGAAGAAGCTCTGTTGGACCGTTGAAGAAGACCTGTTGGACCGTTGAGGAAGATCTGTGGGACGCTGAAAAGGATCGGACCGAGAAGAAAGAGGTCGTTCTAGGAAAGAGTATAGCCGTGGAGTTACAGACAGATTCGGACGGTGAAAGTGCCGTGGGAATGTTCGAAAGTATCGCGGCGAGGCGAGAACGTTGAACGAGGAATAGAAACAGTGAAAAGATATCGGCTTGCCAAGTCGAGCCTGCTGGTTTTCATCCGTGCGAATTGGTGCATCGTACGAGTCTGAAGGCGGGATACGTGCGAGAGATTTTGTGATCCGTGGCGATTAAGAGCGGTCGAGAGGATAAACCGGGTTACTCGACGATGCGTTCGCCGTGAGGTTCCGAGTCGTTTCTCTGCGTGGTGCCTTCGCGTGGATATCGTTGTACGAATTTCAATCGACACATCGCGTGGAACAGCCGGCAAACTGGATGCTCCAGACGGTGCCTCGCCTTCCGCGCCTCCGCCAGACATCACTGTCACCCAGAATGACCGGTGAGATTTTCATACTTTGACCGTTTTCTGATCGTGAACTACCACATTAAGTATCTAAATACAGTAAATATTTGACCTAAGAAAACCCCTCCGGTCCGTGCTGTTTCTTAGATCGTACAGTTCTACTATTTCTATTAGTTCTTTTAATAGGAACAAATACCAACAACTCGAATTTGCGAGATTAACACTTGTGTCCCCACTCTACCTTCCCCTTTCTGATTCTGTCACAGTGTCACGTGACTAAGCCCATACTGGGGTACCTTTTTCCCTTCAATTGGTGCTCCCTCCCCTCATCTGCTTCTATCCGAGTGTCAACGAGGTACAAGACCAGACACGATAAAGCAATAAATATTTTGCAAAATATGTTGAAAATATTTATGAAAATGCAGTTGACTTCATAGATATAATGAATTCTTAAGTGTAAATAGTAAGTAAGTAAAGAAGTGCACAACTATCCTTACTAGAATGGACCTTGACAAAAGTTTGAACGATATTTATCTTATAATATGTAAACGCTATGGTTTTTTTTTGCTGATCGGAATTGTTATGGATAGCGGGTAAATTAGCGGATGGAATATTCCGCGATAATACCGAAAATGTCAGAAGCATTTGCTGCAGCGGGGATCAACTTCGCGTTAATTTTATTGTCGATATTTTTAACAGAACTCGTGGGCAGCGATCTTTCGATGGAGAGAGTCCTTGCCGGCGCATTTCATTTTGCTTAACATGCCGTGATAATTTAATTTCTCTTCGTAGTGGATCCTTCGAATATATTCTGAAAACAATTCCAAATAAATAAAATGCTTGCGGAAGGATTATGATGTGTTATAATTATTGTGGAAAAGTCAAAATTGTTCCGCAAACGGAATATTGAACTACGGTATTTTTATTTGTTATACAATTTGTTGTACAATGTTTGTTGTACAATGTCACGTGACTAAGCTCTCAATTCTCAATTCCCTGATCTGGCAACCCTGGCCCGGGGTCCTTCGGCGCCCCGTACCGATGATGCTTCCCACAAACGTCCTCTTTCGGTCTTCTCGTTCAACATTGCACGCCCAAATCCCTCATTTTGAGTTTCATTTCAGAGTTTCTTTTTACCCCAAACGCGTAGACACGGCGCGAATTCTTTTCGTTCCATTACATAATTTTCGTTGCTCTGTATCACACTGATGTAACCACTTTCAAGAGAAGCCTTTATATAAATGATTCACGTAATTCTCGAGGAAGAAAGCAGCCGGTTCGTAGCAACAGTTACGTGTTATAAAACGTCGTGACCCATCGATCGCGGGCTCTAACATTATTTTTCGGATAGACCGGGTCCGTCTCTGAAGAACCTGGTTCTTCCAGCCTACTACAGGCTGGAATATGTGATGTGGCAAATACCGCACACAGAACATCAGTCCCATCTGCTGGGCCGTTCAGTCAGCAAAATCTGTTGGAGCAGATTAAGACGAAATGTCTGCAGTCGTACTTTGCGAGCAAAAGGCGGTCATTTTGGTGTCAAGACATGCTTAGACCAGGATTTATTTGCTCTGAATCTGCCGACCAAATCTGTTGCGAAATGGTTCGGTATTTGGCTACAAAGATTGATGCTAAAACTCCATGCTAAATGGATGCCAAATTGGGACCAAACCTTGGCCTGCCTTGGTCTCGTCATAGAGGGCAGATCGGTCGCACTACGAGCGGGCCTTTTTTTTGGGCGGTGGGGAAATGTTACGCACACCCTCCTACGATGATGGTTGGAGGGTAGTGTGGGACTCACAGCCCCCCAAGATAGAAGTTGGAGGGAACGGGACTTAATCCCTAGCACCTACCCACTAAAACCCCACCGTCCAAGGCCTCCTCTTTGCCCCATATACCAGCACCCGGGGTCCTACTATTCGCAATTGCTTCCGGGTGCTGGGGGTCGCATCGTACCAGGTCCCACCTGGTCTCTAAGGACCTAACCTCTTCCGTTCGCACTACGAGCGGGCCTAGTCTTGCTCCAAGAGTAAATATCAAGCAAAATTGAAGTAAACCTTGCTGCGAGAGGGAAAATCGAATTTCATTGAAATTATTTAAATATTTACAAATCTTAAAAGAACGACAATGACATTCCATCGCCTTCGAAGCGTCTATGGGCTGATAACTGTCGGTATAAGAATTGCTGAAAACTAATCACCCTTACTGGTACCACCGGTATTATTTCCGACTTTGGACACGCGTATCGATCGACAAGGAGGAATCCTCGAAACGATGTTCTCGAATCGCATCAAGAAATTCGAAGGGGTGGGATCAATTCTATTTTCATTATTTCCACGTGGCATCTTCGATTTCCTACTGCGATAAAGGGTGCCTCGCTACCCTCGCGAGGAGGGTTCCTGCCAGTTTTTATAATTAAATTTTCTCGGCAGGGGAAAGCCGTTCACGGACGATACCCTCCCTCCTGTTCCAACATCAGAATCCGCGTCGCTTTCGACTATATTTTAATGGCATCGACTATTCCTTTGATAACGTTTATAGAATAACTTATCGATTTCCTATTGGTCGCCGGAGCCCGCGTGGTGTTTTACTTCATAGCAATGTTTTCTGACGGCTCCGAGCAAAAAAGAAGGAGACCAGACAAGGAGGGAAGGAGTGATGCGGAGAGAAGCGGCGGGAGGACACGAACGTGTCGGGAACGCGCGCAGTTTTTCTCAAAGGGGGTGCGAATAAATTTAGCGCGGAACACAGTTAGTTGACAAGAAGATTTCATTCTTGGCTGAACCTTCTGTCGTGAACGTTGTGTGTTTACTAGGTTGGCTGTTATTTATTGTTATCGAACATTTTTTTTCAAAATTTCTTTTACAGCACCCCCCAACATTATTCCAAATAACTAAAAAACAATCTGTGTAAAGCTTGAGCTCTGAATATCTTCTAACCTGTAGAACTTGTAGATCAGGGCTGGCTGCGTCTTTTGTGTCGTATTACTTTTTTTCGTGAATGAAAAATGTTGGACTAAAATCAATTTCCATTATCTTTTCTGGATAAACATCAGCGAAAAATTGTGTATTTATATTTTTTGAACTTACGGAACTTACTTGTGTTTAATCGCATATTATTATTTATTAAAAGTGAAGAAAATATTTTTGGTTCCGTTTCATCAAGGATCAAGGTCTTATAAACAGAACTGCGTTTCGAAAAACCCTCTAAAATAAACTGTCTACTTTTCCAAAAAAAATTTCAAAATTGATTTTGACGTATTCCTATCTCTACCTTGTCCAACGAGACCAGCCAGTATAGTACAAGCGTACGCCCTTTGCTACGTACCCAAGAAGGGTAACATCAACTCTGTCGCACTCGAGGAGCTATGTTTACGTTCACTACCTCGTCTCGTTGGACAAGGTATAGGATCCACGTTACCGAGGGCGTAAATATATTTCTGACAGAACGATCCACGGTTTCGTGCTCTCGAAATTCCCATAATTTTGAGATCTTATCAAGCCCCTCTATCAAGATATTTGATAAAACAAGGTCTCCCGGATCCTAGGGCCATTTTTGCTCTCTGATATAGTGATTCTGGCAATGAGTAAGATGGCCCTGCAGATGAAGCGAGAACTTTCGATCATGCACATCGCTTCTCGATTCACCCCATCAGAATATTTGCATGAGATTTCTTTGAGTATTCGAAAATTTCTCAAGATTTGAATATTTGAATATTCCATATTGTCGTGCCCTCTTAACACTAAACCTACCGACCATCAAAAGTGACTGATGTGCATATTATAAAAATAACAAGATTAAATTTATTTATATTTCGTGGGATTTTTAGAAAATGTATTCAATAAATTCCCATGAAAACACCTTTACAATTTCAACAATTGTCAAATGAAAAATCTAAAATGGGTCATTTGACCCCCTGTGGTAGGTTTAGTTTTGTGTCGCTTAATAACCTAGCAGTTGAAGAAGCGACGTAAAAGAACAAAGGAAAAGGTTTAGTTTTACTTACTCGCGACGGTCGAGTTACGAAGGTAGCTACGAGTTACTTCTTAATTTACATTATTTTTTTATGGGACCTTCATGAACGTATTTCTGGCATTTTTCTGATTAAGATGACACCAAACACGATATAATTTCAATTGTACATAGTGTCTGTAAAAATGAAACACGCGGGACTCAGATCTGTCCGGCGACGGCGATACGCTTCGGCCACCCGATCCGTGTTTCATTCTGTCCTTCTCTATGTTCGGCTCTCTATTGAAGTCTCGGCGCGGTCGGCGCGAAACTCTAGACGCAGTCATAAATCAAAAATAGCGTCCCGGCAGGGTCGTTGTCACTGAAAAACACGGCTTCTGGACAACGAACGAACGATTACTAGGGCCGCCACGGGGAGCGAGACGCGCGGTCGGGTCGAGGGGGCGTAGCCCTCGGCCGTGGCGAGTAAGTGAATCCGAGCGCTGCTCTAACCGAATGAAGAAGTGGAAGAACGGGTCTAATATGGCCGGCGGGTCGCGAGTTGGACAGGCACGCCTTATGACAAGCTTCAATTCTACAATTTTGATTACAATGAATAAATTACTTGGATTCCATGAGATTTTTGGGGATGGTCCATCGGCAGTCAACGTGCTAAGTAAAAGCTGTATTCGTCTTTCCTGAAGAAAATAAAATCACGAAAAATCTCCCATCAAGGAAATGGCTTGTAGAAGGAGAGAGACGAATGCAACCGCATCTCGATCGGGATTTCGCCGAGTAGGCAAGTACTTGCGCGTGCACCGGTGCACTCGTGCACGCGATACCGAGCGATGCAGTTGCCCGTGTGCAACTACGTAGAACCCGTCTTACGAGCCAAGGCTATCGAGTGCATTCCGTCGTTGCCCTTCCCGCCGAACGATTTCTTCTAAGCTTCTAATTTTCGCGATTCGATCGTTTTATGGGCAGCGGCGGGTTCGTGGAATCGGAGCCGTGCGGTTTCTTTCCTGCTCCGTTTCCTGGCAACGGTGTTTCCCGCGTTTTCAGAAATACTGTTCATACAAGCTGTCGCAACGTCGAATTCCCAGGTGTACGTGCTCGAACCGCAGGCAATGCCTGCAGGTACCCGCGATAAGCGACACGCGTCGCGCATTTTCAAAGTATCGCTCGTAGGCAAGGTCAAGTCGAGATTATAAATTCGTCTTTTCCTTTGCGCGACCCAAATGTCGTCCGGTTTAACGGCCCAGGGACAGAAGTTAGCATTTCCCGCGGACGAAAAAGTTATTTATCCGCAATGCGGAAACAACCATTGCCAAAACTATACCGATTAAATTGAAACAACCGTAACGGCGGTCAAGGTTCTCCGAGAGCTTCGCTAGGTCGTCGCAGACTCTATTATCTCATCCTCTTTATAGGAACAGAGAAGATAGTAGAACCACCCCATCTGTAGCTAAAAGCGAGTACGGGTTCTGTTCCTAAAAGTGGGTGTGTCCTCTTTATAGAGAGCGCGCCTATTATGTAAATGTTTTACATATACGAAATGTTTGTACTCTTGGAGGAAACTGAAATTGACCCTGAAACTGAGACCATTCGTCCCATTTGCCCGATGCACCGTGCATAATGTCACCGAATGATATTCTAGTCTATGTAGGTCTGAAGTATCGAGACGCGTCACACAAGTACCGAAGCGTGGCAGACCGACGTCCATTAAAATTCACTGACGTTACGGATTCGCGTCCTCGGATAGTATCGACGCGATAGACTGGACTAGCTGGACCGTGAAACGCGTCCGCGGTACGCACGTGCCACGATTAGCAAACACGAGGAAAACTGATCGACGCGACGCGATCTGATGCAACGCTGTGTCGCTGGGACAATGGGAGAAAACGGTTGAAAAGTTGGGTCGGAGGGTCTCCTCCGGGCCATTGTCTCGCGTGATCATATGGCTGGCACAGCAGGCTCTGTTGCCCGTGTATATTATCCCTTCGTACCCTTTGGGATCTCGCTGCCAGGAGGCCCTTGTGACCGGTAAATTCGATGAAACGTTTGCGGCCACTTAGAACATGGAGCACCTTTTCACCCACTGTACAACATCTTTTGTTCGGGTTGAGTGGCTTGCAGCCGATTGTCAACGATCGCAAACATCCGCGGGGATCCCCAATCTCCCATCAACCATAACCGCACCAATTGCGTGTATTGTTTTCGTTATCCGACATCGTTATTAAAATATACATGGGTTTTGTCTTTCGTTAATTCCGACGGGATTTCGAGCCGAACATTGGCGTCGCACAGTTCTTCGAGGGCCAAATATCTACCCAATCAAAGGGTATATACGGGGTATAGAATTATATAGCTGATGGGTCATTCGATAGGGCATCAGGAAAAACATAACTGTGAAAAATTTCGACTCTATATCTCGATCGGGAGGGTAGGTATGGGGTATAATTTTGCACTGCACCAGTGTCGCCAGATCGAAGTGCCAAGAACAGGTGTGGAAAGAGCCTGATCCCATCAATGTCGATAAACATTCCCATAAGCACCTGAAGCATACAGTGAACATTCTCTCACGTACATTGTATTTAATTACAGTCAGTCATTGGACTTACTTCATAACACAAATTCTCTCTTATGTTGTGAACATTACCAGAAATTACTGATTAATGCAGCAGTAGAAAAAAGGATAAGTACACCGTCGCACGCCGTTTTCGATCGACGATAGAATTTCTACGTTAGGAATCGTTCATCATAAACAATCCGATGCAAATCATGTTTATAATCTAAATACGAGTCACGTTGGAAAACGATATTAGGTATAAAAAGCGAACGTCAACGGTGTACGAATACTGTTCTTTCCATCACTGGACATCGTCAATGGAATCGTTACAGATATCTGTGTGAATTGAATACAATCAATTTTTCGTGGACTAAGATTATAATATAAGGCCTCAGAACATTTGACTCGCCTTTGGGCATCTCATAACTCGCAGGATCCTTGCACGTTGTTTAATACCTTCGGCTCCGTTATCCATTTTGGAAAACGTAAATTTTCAATTAAATTCCTATCGTCATTAATGTATGAGGTCAAGAATAGTTGCAAAGTAAATAATGAAGTTGGGACAAATGTGGACAACGGGAGCCCAACTTCTCGGGCACAACGGGAGGAGTAGAGGGGCGGTCTATTGACCATCCCGGGTGCGGATTGCTTTTTAGTGGGTATGAGTGACCGATCATCCGTCACGTGAGCCCCACACTACCCCCTCCTGGGGTGTTGCTAACTTCTTACTTAAAAAAGAAGTGTCACCAGATCGAGACTTGTCTCCCCACTCTAGCTTCCCCTTCTACGGCGCTATTTTCCCCTCAAGTCGTGGTCTCTTCCCTCATGCTGGCAACACTGGCTCCAACCAACACGCCACACCGGTGTCGACGGCGATCGGCCGCTGGCCGAGGCCGGCATAGTTGCGAGATAGATGCACTATAAAACGTCCGCGATGGCTCCGTAACCAATCGGCCGTTTCGCTGCACCTCGATGCACTCTTTATACGCCGCTGGACGCGACAAGCGATAAGCGACGCACAGTGGAATCGCCAAAACGTGGCCAAAATAGGAAGGAGTCCTCCAATTTAGTTCAAAATTGATACTCCAGGGCAGCGTTTCCCAAAGTATGGTATCCCTGGGTGTACAGGAAGAGTTTGGAAGGGGCACGCACTGATTCGAATGCAACAATCCCGGTGCAGCGGGAGTCTACTGTTGTGCACAAAGGATGTAGACGTCTGCTATTTAATACCGATTGTTCTTAATGGGGGATACTCATTGTTACGACAGTTATAGAAGGGGTACACAGATGTCGAAACTTTGGGAAACACTGCTCTAGGGAGGTCGCTTATGAGTTCGAGTTAGGAGTTCGAGTTGAGATCTAGTCGGTTGAGTAACAGATATATAACAGTTCGGTTTTTGGTTTTGATCTTTTTCGGGCTAGTTGCCTAAGAAGATTTAAAATTAAAATAGTATAGAGGCTGTAGAAATAGAAATCAGGAGAAATTTAAAAAGAGAGTTCCAAATCCCCAGTAAATTTTTACGGTTTCGGGAAAGACTTGAAGTGGGAGCTGAACAAGGGAGGGCTATTCCAAATTGGAGGGCTATTCCCTCCAACTCCTATTGCAATTCGGTTAGGGAATAATTAGATTCAACGGTTAGTGTAAAATTAGGTGTAACAATTAGTGTTATAATTAGGTTTAACGACAGAATAGGCTCTTTTAGATAGCTATCAAGGTAGTTTTAGGAAAATTCCAATTTCATGTGGTACGACCCAATTGGGCTGTGTCATATGAAATTGGATTTCTCGCGGTTAGGGTAATTTTGCGTTATAGGAGTGGTATTTTTGTATTTTTTTCGGATAGGAAGACTCGGGTCTTCGAGAAAGATTTTTTAGAATTTTTGGGTGGAGGCGCCGAGAAGTTTTTCGTCCGCCAGTCCCCCCAAGTGGGGTATCGTTGGATCGGGCGTGACCTCGTGAGTCTGTTTCCAAGGTTTGTTTTAGTTTAGATTGCGATAGTTTTAGTTTGCAATTATATTAATTTTAGTACACTAGGATGCGACGGTAGATTACTTTGTAAGCGGAATGGTTATTGACAAGTATATTGTATATTACAGTACATCGGACGAATAAAATAGGAAAATTGTTTTTCAAAAAAAGGAGGTCGCTTATGACGGATGGCCAATATGGCGGATGCGTGGCATAGAAAATTATTGGGCTCTCTTGAAAACGTGTTGTTGGCCGCGTTATTATTTATTGCACCATTGAATGCCTACACCATGTTTGAATTTGGGATTTCGCTCTACTAAATCGGCCGGTTTCCCCGCTGTGCGACGCCGCTAATTTTATTTGCCGGTCCGGGTTAGGTCTAGGTTGGTCGCTTTCGCGTGAACCGCTCTTCTTTGTCAGCACCCCGCGCGAGGTGGCGCGATCGAATCGAGACCGCAGCTGCGACTTCGCCTCGCTCGCGACGATAATTGGGAACAAGTTGGCAACGCGCGATAATTGGAAATAAGTTGACAACACGTCTGGGTTAGGTAACATGTCCCCCCGGATATATGGAAAACTGATCTTCCTCGTCGCGCGTCTCTGTCGACCGAGGTCGGAACCTCGGCCCGAAACCTTGCCACGTTTAATCTCTGTGTATAGACTTTGCTAATGACGTTACGATCGAGCGCCCGCGTACCCCGGTTAATCGTATCAGATTAGCGGGAACTTCGATATCGAAGAATAATGGTCGTTACGCGCTGAATTATCGCCGTGGACCGCTGCTGCCAGAGAGAGTTTATAATTCCTTAAACCCTATATGCAGTGCCTCTATCTACCTTCGATTATAATTTTATTACTTATGAAATATTACTTTGAAATATCAGCGATATAATGGTGTCCCTAATTTTTTTCATCTGCATTGTTTTCTTAGAAATGAAGGTGACCCTCGATTAT
>CM052249.1:7898783-7913454 GCA_028455795.1 Lasioglossum marginatum
CAGTATTTTTTTATATTATGTGAAAGCGTGCGAGAACGAATCCATTCATATACGACCCAATGACTTTCAAGATCACACAAGGTCAGAGATGGAAGAAAAATATTTTCTTAGAGCTGAAAGTGACCTTCAACGTTTCAAATGCGATTTAGACCACGCGAAAGCTTGCAAAGAACTTTTTCCTCTTTCAGGCGAGTAATGTTCGAACACCCTGTATATGTACTGCCTAAAGCCAACCAGTAGATTCGTTGAACTTAATCGGAGATGAGTATTAAGTCGAATTACTGCGTATTATGACTCTTTTGATCCTCACAATGACACAAATGGGACCCCTTATCTACGACAAAATTTAATCAATTCAATTCCGTTTTGTATATGCATATGAACAGATTTCAACTTACGGTTTTCGAATTACACACGACATTCTTAACAATCTTTTTATTTATTTATTTCTTAAGCTGCATACAGATTCATATACATGAGCGATCGTTTTTTTAGATTTGGTTAGTTAATTTTGTAATTATAATTGTCGCTCTCGACAGTCTCGAAGGAAGTACAAAAAAAAATCAGGTCGCTGTCTCTCACGGTACAGAAACTTTGGAAAATGCAGTAGAATCTTTTCGCTCGCTTTCGGAATAAAATTTACTTGGAAGAGAACGAAGTAAATCCCGCGAGCAACCGAGTGTCACGGTCTTTCGTGTTTCTACGTGACAATGAATAATTACAGGGATTAAAACGAGGACGAGGAAGAAGCGGGGAAATCTTGTCTGGTTACTCATCGTTTTGCGTTTTGTTTTTTTTTATTGGTACGGTTCCCGCGAACGGGATTCCCCTGTTTGTCTCTTTATTTTTGTATAAAAATAACAGTAATTAATAAAGCTAATGAAATCAATAAATAATATTGAAATTAATCAATAACAAATAATGATGAAAATAATCAATAATAGAAGAACAATAAGAATAATCAATAATAAATAATAATGAAAATAATCAACAATAAATAATAAAGTAATGGAAACAACGCTACGCCGTATAATTGACAATTATGGAAGAATTATCAACTGAGAGTACCTCGACGTGACGTGACGCTGAGAAAAATGCATGGATTAAATTAATTCTTGGCAGCTCGCTATCCCACTTGCGCGCTCGTGGATGAAACTTCTTGGAAATGCTTTAACATAATCACGATGGAAGGCACCTTTTATTCCGTGAAATGCATCTTTGTTCACTCGCTGTTTGAATGGTAGTCTTCAGGACAGATCCTAACTGTTTCGCTGTCTCTCTGTTATCAACATTTCGCTTGTATTTTGAAAACCATTGTCCACGAAGAGGGAATACGGTAACTACACGATCTAAGAAAAACCCTCCTTTTCTGCCTCCACTTTTGCCAGTATAGACAGAGATAGATGATACCCACTTTTAGCATGAAAAAACGCGTCGAAAAACCCTCTAAAATAAACCGTTTACTTCTTCCAAAAAAATTTTCAAAAATGATTTTGACCTAATTCTATCTCTACCTTGCCCAACGAAACCGACCAGTAAAGCATTAGCGTGCATACTTTGCTGACTACTCAAGAAGGGTAACATCAACTCTATTAACATTCACTACTCGATCTAAGAAAAACCCTCCTTTTCTGTGTCCACTTTTGTCAGTATAGACAGATACATAGATCATACCCACTTTTAACATGGAACAGAATCACCCATCTTAGATCGAGACTTCACTGCACCCCTGTAAGGATTTATGTATCATGGTATCGTTGCCTGGTACATATAGCACTCCCACTTCGAGGAAGGCTTGCTTTACTGTTGATACGATACAATACGATACGATACGGTACGGTCGATCGATTTTTAATACTCTGATGCGAGCACGACTAACGGAATAAATTGGCGATGATTTCGTGAAATGGTCGCTTTGTGGGTTGCCCAGATGCGTGCCAAGTTTCCAGAACTGGAAGTGACATTCGCTCGCCCCACTTTCGGAGGGCCCTTGAACTCCTTTTTGAGTTCCCACGCGATCACTGTTTGTTCGACCCGTACCCGTCGCTCGATAGACTCCACTGATCTCATCGAATCGCAAAGATCGTTTCGAGTTCCGATCAAAAATAAAAATTTTGACTCCTGAAATTTCCGTGCCAGCGTTTTCGAATCGTTCACGATCGTGATTTTCATCGATTTTCGATTTCCATCTCCGTCCATTCCAGAAAGTTCAAGTGTTACTAACTATTCTTAATCAGCCGTTATTATTATTTTTTTATTTATCCGATACTTTGAACACCGCGTTGCGTCACGTCACGTCATGTCATGTCAGGCAAGTATCGCATCGAATAAAAACATTGTCGTGATTAACCGATTCGTTCCGGGACGCTGCACTTTTATTTTTATAACACTTTTACTACAGTTTGCGCACGTGGCACCGAAATCATTGGCATTTCCATCGGCGCCTTTTCAATGTTTCACCTAATTTTTAATTCGACAAATATCTTTTCACATTTTTCTAGAAACAATTGCTAATTTTTCAAAAAGACAGCTCAAAAAATGATCTTCTTTTATCTCCTAACCCCTTTCGAGCTTGACCCCTCTCCAAGGTTTAGTACTCGGTAAGCAATCCGCCCTTGATTTGGTATGAATTTGGACCAAATCCTGTTCCGAGCATGTCTTAGCGCCAAAACGACCGCCTTTTGCTCCCAAAGTATGATTGCAGACAATTGGGCTTAATCTGATCGAACAGATTTTGCTGATTGGGTACTTCCCTGCTAGATATTCTGTGGCCTATGGGCCTACTGCATCTCTATGGGCCTAAGTGTATGAGGCGGGTCTATGGGCCCTATGTGTGTATTGGTCTACTATGGGTCTATGGGCTTACTATGTGTCTACGGGCCTACTACGGCTCTATGGGGCGATGGAAACGGAAAGAAGCCAGCAAAGTCGAATGAATTGTGAACAGTCGACCAAGCCAGTCGATGAATCGCAGTGCGCGGTGGATAGGAGGACAAGCGCATAGTTCGAACCTGTAATCCCGCGCAGGAAAGTTTCCTCGACGGCTGACCTGTGTTCGTGTGGGTCCGAAGGAACGAGTCGTGTGCATCGTGCCGGCAGGCCGCAGGCTAGAAAGTAGCCAGCGTGCGGCGACTTATTACGTTTTCTTGGCCTGGTGCGCGCACGACGTATACAATCTCGGTGCAACAGCTCCTCTTCGTGCCAGCTGCAACGGCATTTACCGCAAACAGGACCGCTGCGCTGGAATCGGACCATTGGACCACAGGGCCTGGCATCCACTGATGCTGTAGCTGTTAACACTGACCCCGTGGAATTCGCGACGCGTTCTTATCCGGCACGATCCGTCTGCTCGCTGGACGCGCTCAATCACCTGCGAAAGTCCAAGTATCTCATCCGGACGTCTTGGAAATAGGTCATAAAGTTATTTTCAACCTTCGATCGGCGCCATTTACGCGAAAGAATCGACCCACGGCTGTCTCTGAAGTCGACCGTCCAAACGAATCCTTGCAAGTTTGCGGCCACAGTTGTTCGCTAACTCGCTGTTAGTTGGTGCGTGGACGGGCTCAACGTAGACACTCTAGAAATGACGGAGGATGTCCCTTAAATGTCTCCGATGAAAACCAATTGATGTCGAATGTTACAAACATTTTGACGCGATTTCTACGTCCTCGAAATGAATGCCCTATCAACAATGCATCCGACCAAAGGACAATCTCCTAGCAGCTTCGATGGGATCAGCAACGGCAACAGTAAACGCAGCACCTCTTCCCTAGCGGTGTCCTCGGTTGGAGGACCGTCAACTTGGATGGATCGTGTTTTGCACGCAAAGTCGGTTTGTAATCTAACTCGGCGAGAGGTTTCCTCGTCTGAGGGGTACACGGACCTGGAATGTCAGCATTGGACACTCAACGGTGAAACTGAAACTGGACCTGGAACTGGAAATAGAACTTGAACTGGAAGTAAAACCGGAACTGGAACTGGAACAACTAGTTGGCGTGGGAGGGGAGTCCCTTCCTCGTTTGGGAACCACTGTGTGACCACTATTTTCTGGATAATATGGTCCAATACTACATTTAGGAACGAATAGGAATGTTTAGAAGTTTCCGGGTACTCGCAAATATCATGTAACAACTCCTTAACCTATTAACAAAAAGTATTTATTGATTTTGTCTGTGTTCGGGTATTTATTCAAAAATTTTCGCGATAATTTGTGCAACCATCGAGATCTTCTTGACAAATGGCCCGTCGGTAAATCGGTAAAGGAGGCACGGACGGCATCTACGAACGATAATGCAGATCGATCGTTTATCTCGCAGGGATAAAGTAGGAATCTGCAAGCCACGCGCTGCATTAGTTCGCAGATGGCCCACAGAGGCCGCCACGCAAACTTGGAGGACAATTGTACGCGTTCTTTAAAGATCGGTCCAGCATTCGCCCCTGATATTCGTATTCGGAATTTCACATATGTTAATAAATACGTTAATAAGTTTCAAAACCCATCGTAAGCACAAAGAAAAATCGATACGAAAATATAGACGAACGAAGAGGGGAGACGCGAAGCTTATCTTCGAACTAGACGCTCCTCGGCGTAGTCGTGGCAGCATCGAGTGCTCGTCAAGTGCCTTTAGAAAACTCGGAACCCCTCACGCCTCGCGCCAGGGCGGACTCACAAAGCCGCTTTTCACGATGTCGCTTTTGCGTGTGTGTGTGCCTTCCGTTCTCTCAATAAAAGAAAAAAATTCAGTCGTGGACTACGGCATAGTTCACGGTTACTCCAGACCCTCTTGGAGTCTCTAAATTTCAAGATTCAATGCATCGATTTATTAACTACGAACACGGCTAGTGATTTCAATTGAGACTTTGAGATACCTGGGTACCCGGGTACCCATGGGGTACCGGAGTATACAAAAATTACCCGGGTATCCGGGTATGTCAAATGATATCTGAGGTAGATGAAATATACAGAGTGTTTCGTCTAAAACAGGCCACCTAAATATCTCCTCTATCTCTGATAATACAAAAAATGTTTCTAACGTAATCTAAATGGTTTCAAAAGACGAATCAGATGGAAGAATCGTTTTTTGTATCACGATGGATGTCCAGTACACTTTTCCCGTATTGCAACACGTGTTCTCAACGAAAAATTTTAGAGTTCACGGTCATTTCAAGGTCGTGCTATTAAACATGGATGAATACACAATAATGTTTGCTATAACATACAACAACAAAAAATGTGTGTATATATGTAAAAAAACACGAGTGACCTTGAAAAAACGATTAAAAAATTACAATTCATAAAAAACTTTTGGAACCATTTAGATTACGTTAGAAACATTTTTTGTATTATCAGAGATAGAGGAGATATTTAGGTGGCCTGTTTTAGACGAAACACCCTGTATATGAAACTGGCGGTATGTACATCAGTTACATTGTTACAAAAACAATTATTTTAAATTATTTCCACAGTTCAATTTTTATTCCAGCAGTCGCATTGCCAATTGCATGCGCTTTTATTTCCTGATGTATTTCATGTATCTGATTGTATCTGATATATCTTATGAAATACCCGGGTACCCGGGATATTTTTGTCAACCCAGGTCTCTCACGAGTAATTGCAAATAGTAGGACCCTGGGTGTTGAGGTTATCGGGTCTGAAGTTAAAAAGAAAGATCTCTCATAGCACAGGTACCAAGGCAATCTTTGTCAACCCAGGGGTATCTCACGAGTAACTCGGGTACCCAGGACATTTTTGTCAGCCCAGGTCTCTCGTGAATAGCCCGTGTACCTAGGCAATCTTTATCAACCCGAGGGTATCTCATGAGTGTAACCCGGGCGATTTTTGCCAACCCACTATCCCGCAAGTGACTCGGGTACCCTAGTATCTCATAGTAAGAACTCTAGAACACGCTTCCAGCTTTCGATTCCAAAAAAGCCGGGACTTCTGATAGCCGGGTTTAACACTAGGTTTACGGAGCTCTAGAAATAACTATTTCACATTATTGTATAAACATAACAAGAATGTGTCTATCCAAATTTTTGGCCATTTCTCCAATAATGTATTCCAAAAGAAATAAATTTGGTAAATAATTTACAATCTCAATAATCGCACATTAAGAATATTAGAAGCCGTCATTTTGACGGGTCCCGTAAACCTAGTGTTAATAAAGCGCTAAAAATTTCGACCCTGTCCATTCCGATAGTTGACGGGTTCTCGGTCCGTGTAACCGTCGGAATGGCTAGTACGGCAGCCAACCAATTAAAAAGTTCCTCCGATTGACTGAGAGCGTAGAAAAGTTGGCCGACCTAGAAGCAAAGTGTCCAAACATGCTATTCGTTTCGGAAGTTCGTTTAACTCTGGGCACACTCTGTGCCGAATAGGTCCCCGTCGAAGGTTGCGCGTCTCCCGATGCTGCACCTATGTAAGTACATGCTTACGTGGGTACATAGATACGGATAGACATAAGCAGCGCAGCGGGCCAAGACGCTTCTGCCTCGTTTCTTATGGTTCCTCGCGCAGGGGATCGCTAAGCCGACATTCAGTAGACTCGTCGTCCGATCCTATTACGCGGCTGGCGAGAAAAAATGCTCGATGAAAGAAAAGATTTTCTCCCTCGTTGGTCGAGGTCGGGCATTTTTCGACCGCGGAAAATCCGAAAAGGTTCCCGAGTCCTCATATCGAAGGCAGGGCACGTGTCCGCCATCTGCATCCCACAGGAATCCATCTGCACCCTTCTCTACAGTGCCGCGGGCTTGGTTCTCTGCGTGCACGTGTGTACGTATGCATGTGTGTGGTACGTCGAGGCTGCGTAGGCCGTAATACGTCGTTATATCCGGTCTTCCGTTGGAAAATCCTCTCGCGGAAGCTTCACGGTCGCCGGGTATTTTCCCCGAGAAGGTCAGAGGCAGGCTTATTAACTTCTTTCGATGAATGCGTCTTTTCGTACGTGCTCTGCTCTATCGATCCAGTTCTTTTTCACCTTGCCCCAGGCTTGTTTCTCCATTATTGGCTGCCGTGTTTTCACGCAATGATACGTCGCGCCATACCCCGCGACGATTGGTCCGACCCCATTTTTATCCATTTCTACAAAACGGATAGAAAGACATACCCGGCTGAGAAAATATCCAGTCAATTCAATGTTTTCATCGATTGAACCGGAAAGAGGTACATCGTTTCTCATCGGTAAAAAAATGGCTGCGTTCAAAGCCCGTTTAGGCATTGGTTGCTAAGTTAGCTCGTCACTACGGAAAATGTAGAACCAGTGGAGCTCTCGGTGATCCATTCGATAAATCACGCCCCGATTTCTTTTTCAACCAGTCTTCCCGCGCGGTTATTTTGTGGTTCTGGTATCGACAGGCTCGTTATACCCGAAGTGGGAAGCAAATTACGCGGAAAGTTCCCAGCGAACGTTTATCTGGCTGCTAGGCAGCTAGGCCATCGCACAATCGTAATCGAGTGAAATTCGTTTGCGATGCGTTGGCACGGTGTTGCGATCGATCTCTAAATGATTGAAATATTTTCGGGTAAACTCCGTACGATTGATTAATTTTGCATCTAATAACCGTGTCCGTTATTTTTGTTTCAGGTAAGTGGAAAACCTCTTGTTCGTACACTTGGTGACTCGGCAACATTCGAGTAAGTATCTACATACCGTGTTTGTATTTTGAACGATCTGCAGTTGTCTCTGACATTTTGCGTTAACAAAACCGGATTTTCAATTTAAAAATCTGAAATGAACTGAAGAGTATGTATTTGGGTGCGCGACATGTCTCAGATTCTTCTCAGAACTTCTAAGCGTCACTAACTAGGGAAAATAGGCTAAAAACTAATCTTTCGATTTTACCCCGTAACTACCCTCCCGATCGTGATATAGGGTTGAAATTTTACACGATTTTTCTCGATGCCCTATCGAATCACCCACTGGTCCTATAATTCGGCTGAAGGACACTTTCGACCACCTCGGTACGGCCATAGCCGGGTAGGCTATACCCTTTCGAATTTCGAATTTCGATGACCTCTCGATATTTGTCCCGGGTTTTCCGCGACGTTGTCGAGTACGCTCTCGAGCGAGATGATCGAACCGACGCGCGACGGCCTTTTTCGCGAGGAACAATCTAGCGTGTGCTCCTCGATCGATGAGTTTCTCGACGGTCTCTCCGCGTATCGGGGACAAAAGAAAAGAGGGACTTTCGTAACGGTACTACTGTCACTGGTAGCACAGCGTGGCTAAGGTTTAGTCTAGAGTCTAGACGGTGGGCAGGTCGATATCTGGCACCTCCGCTATTCAGGGACCCGCAAAGCATGGTCGTGAAACGGGTACCAACACTACGAACACCGACTTGGGACGAAAAAGGTGGACACGACGAGCAACGAACAACGAGCGACGCACCACGGGAACAGGGTAAAGTGGGTTCGCGACAATGTCGATGGTCCACCGTGTCTGCCTTTACACGATGGTGGCTGGGTCGAACACGGGGCGCTTCGGAAAAAGCTTCCGTCGAATTTTAACAACGCGCCTAACGACTACCAGAAGTGTTTGAACGGAAAATCTGCGCATAACGGCATTGACTACCTTCGGGAGAAAATGTACGGGGTGTACAGAAATTATACACTCGAAATTGATGTGGGTGTTTTGCAAAACTCACTTTGACATTGAATCTCAAGGTCAACCATTTCTTTTATTGCATTGTATTTTATTCATCACAAGGATGAAAAGTGCAACAAGAACAATGGGTCAAAACTCAATCTCTTAAATAATTAATGATAATGTTTTTACCTTATCATACTGATTTGATTTATATTATATTTATTATCATTTCTTAGTCGGATGGAGTTTAAATAGCGTGCTATTTTGATGAGGCCGTTGGAAAGTATATATCGAAAATATGAAATCAATAAAATCAGTTTAATAATTTTTTAAAATATTATCATAATTTTTGAAGAGAACGGTCGCGTTTCCACCCATGGTTGCAATTTTCATCCTTGCGACGAGTATAGCACGATTCGATCAAGATAAATTGTCGAGCTTAGAACCTTGAAATTAATTTTACGACAATTGGGAATAATCTCCGGCATCGTATTATTAATTCGAGTACGTCTATTCTCCGATCTGTAGGGAAACTGTTTTCGTTCCCGAAAGTGTCGATACGAGTCTCGATCGGCGAGAGTGCGCTGGGTTCCTGATTACGAAAAGCCTGATAATTCATCCGGCGATCCAGTTGCCACGCACCGGTGCACTCGGTCGGGTTGCACGGCCGCTTCGGTTTCTTTCTGCGTCAGCTCTCGATGTCATAATCCAGCAACAACGTGTTTCGTAATCTTTGGCCGCGCATCATCTCCGTGCTCGCGGAAACGTCGCGTCGCGTCGCTAGCGTCGTTAGCTTAACGAACTGAGAAGCGTTCGCCGATGCAATTAGTTGTTTTCCGTTGGAACGCACGCCGGGGAATTAAATTAAATCGCACGGTTTCAAATCGGGGATTAGATCCGATACAGATCTCCTCTCCGTATCCCGGCGCGTCCACCGCGCGAACTCGAACACGGGAAATCCCCCGGTTGTGTCTCGGTTCGCGCGAGCACTCGGATCCAATTTAATCGCGTTCCACCTTAATTCCGTCGGCCCCGTCCGATTCGCAGAAATTCGTCGCGAGCTTGATCGCCAATTACTACTTTGACGTCCTGTTTAACGAAGCCGAAGACAATTAACGTTAGCGTTAATGAGGGCTGATTGGCAGACGAGTCGTCGCGTTCGCCTAACGGACGCGGGTGAATCGATTACCCTGTCCGGACCAAGGTTCTTTTGCGGAAAAGAGTGTGTATGGTACCGCGGGGCCACAATTGGTATTGTAAACGATGGGAAACGGTTAATTATACCCTTTTCAGTAGTTGAGCAAGTACGAATCATGTTGGGTGCGTGCCTTTTATTGTCTGGTAGGTGGGTCAGGTGCGTCATGGAGAAACCGAGGCCCCGATTTCCAGCGTCCGTCAATATGTTTTAGTGAAATATCGGCGTGGGTCAGATATGACCCCGGTATAGGCCTAGACTTTGCAGGAGTCCGTTAACACAACTTGGACAACGGACGATTTTTATAGCTATATAATTGGCTATGCTCAGAACCGTTCACGGCTCTAATTGATAAGACGCATTAGTCTTTCCGATATCCTCAATGAAACAGCTGTTCAGTTGGTTTAATCGCCACAAATTGAGTACCTAAATGACGATTTAGATGTTCCCGGTCAAAAATAACTCCGGCACAGCACCCGGAGGCAGTACAGTAAATCCTCTATAAACGCAACAAGGCCGTACACGATAAACGCAACAAAAATATCCCCTCCACTGTGTAATCTGATCTCGGCTCGGGTATATCGGTGTAAACCACTACTAATGCGACGCGGAATCGCAGTCGGCCTCGCGCGGTCTCTGTTTACACGCGCTGTCCTTCTCTACGTTCGGCTCGGCCTTTGGAGATAAAAAAATAGCTACCCTGTACGGTAGATGGGACCAAATTCTCCCGAGGCTGTCGTGGCATAGAGAGTAGCGCGTTATAACTAGTTGGGGCCCCGGAGAAAAACGTAGAATTTGGATCTTGGATCTTGGTTTGTGTTCGGGACCCCTTTTGCTTGGGGCCCCGGGCATTTGCCCAAGTTGCCCATAGGGTAAAAGCTAAATGACAATTTGGATGTTCCCGGTCAAAAATGACTCTGGCACAGCACTCGGAGGCAATAGCGCGTTATAACTAGTTGGGGCCTTGGGCAAAGTGGAATTTCGGGGCCGCTAACCCCAACCAAATAACTTTCTGAGAGAAACCTAGAATTTGGATCTAGGTCTGTGTTCGGGGTCCCCTTTTGCTTGGGGCCCCGGGCATTTGCCCATAAGGTAACGCGCCACTGCTCTAACTCCTAATAATGGAAAAGCGTGAAAATTCCTGGCCGTCCGTAGGGCCGGATAGAAGGACGCGAGCGAAGGATGAGAACGAAATATAGCTAGTCGAATTTCTTTCCAAAAATGGCGAACGGAAGTTGCTTTTGCAAAGACATCTCTTTTTGGTATCCATCGCTGTGGTATGATCGTTGGGGGATCCTATCCTCCTCGAGTAGGTATCCTCCGTCTTGAACATTCGAACCCATCGGTAGTAACATTTAAGGCGTATCGATTCGACGGTTCCTATATTCCTACCGTGATTACTCCACTCTTGGCCGAGGATAATACTCCCAAGAGGAACGATAGGCGAAGCGATTCGACGGTCGCTCGTTTACCCGAAGCGGAAGACCAAGGAAGCGGAACCGGAAGCGGCTATCGTTCGGATAAAAAGCCGAAGCACGCTAATTAAGCCTTCATTAATGAGGGAACCGGTGTAGGAGTGTACGGCGGGGCTCCGGTGGGGCGAGCGTTTTGTAAGGAATATACATAGACTGCCGAAGGCACAGGAAAGGTTCATCGTCTGCTATTTCGTCTAACCTTTTAATGGTAAGGGGCATTCGAATACGCCGTTACGTCCTGGGACAATGGTATCGCGACTCGAATTAACATTACCGCAGTCTTTTAATAGTTATCGTCTCCATTACTGCGCCGAGATCTTGCCCCTCACCCCCCACCCCACCCCGTTCGCTCCGATCCTTTGAGCTGGGTCATTCCGGCAATTAGCATAACTTTTATTCCCATACTGCTCTTCGATTAAATGGCAACCAGTTCAAGGAAAAAAATGTAACAAGTAAACGCGACGCATTACCGATTGATGTAATTAGCGAAATTGTTAACCGCGAAACACCTTGATGTTTATCATCGTTAAATAATTTCCGGGACGATCCGGCGCGATACCACGGCGCTCGTAGAAGAACTGCTCCCTTAGCCACCTAATTCATGCGCGGAGATAATTAATTTCCTCTTTCTCACGCGCATTATATTCTTGGCCGACTGATCGGAGATCATTCGAAACTGGTTGCGCGTTGCGCCCGGCTGTAACGTTGTTCCCCGGCTCTTTCTCAGAGAAAAGAATCTTGTCGGTGAACGCGAATTTCACGAATTTCACGAGGCGAGAGAGCGTACACGCCGGTCTGATTACCCTGACACACGAACGAACAGTAATCACCGGCCTGATTGCGATAATATTTGCTCCGCGGAATATTCTAATGCACCCCGCGGTTTGTTACGCACACATCTCCACGCAGCCTTGTCCCCGTGTACATTGTATAGGCTGTATAGGAATTATATGTCGGGACCAGGGTAAACTTTACTATAACGGACTCAACATTTTTGCCTTTCTCCAATAAATGTATTTGGCATGTAATCCAGTAGATTTGTACCCGGAGAACCTGCAGATCTAAGTTTCGATTCTGTAGGATCAATGGTTCAGAAGTTATAGTCGCTTGAAGTTGAGCAATTTTCAAAACACTGCAAATTGCTCAACTTCAAGCGACCATAACTTCTGAACCATTGATCCTATAGGATCGAAACTTCGATCTGCAGGTTCCCCGGGTACAAATCTACTGGATTACATACCAAATACATAATAATTTATAGAAGAAAGGCAACAATTTTGAGTCCGGTAAAGTAAAGAGTACTATCTTAGCGACAGCCTGTATCCTTGGTTTGATAGAAATTGTCATAAAAATCCGGAGTTTTCTTCGCTCTCGTTAAATCGTATTAGATTAAATTGTCTAATTTGTAAGCTACATTCGACGCGCAACGCCGACGAGAAGGGTTCGGAATTTCCAGCGGCGTAAACGGCGGCGCCAAGAGTTTCGACGGAACTACTGGCAATTTGAAGGAAAAACTCTGAGGCCGCAGGCTTTCCCGTTTATAAGTTACGGCGCATGCATAATGGCAATCTCATTTGCACGGCACAAGGTATTCTTAATGTCTTTTAATGAAATGTGGCGAGGAAGAATTTCATTTCGTCTGTGCGCCGGACGGCCTTGCGAAACCAACGAGATCCCCGCGTCTGGAATAGCCGGCCCGTAGGAAATAAGAGGAAACGTCTTCTGGAGGAGCCCCGATATACATTTTACAGGTTCGTTCTTTCGATTGCCCTGACATTCTGTTCTAACGAATCTTTCCGATTCGAACGCGTCGATGAAAGGACGAAAGATTCGATCCGACGAAGATTCTCCACCCCTTGGAGGGTGGATTTTAGTTTAGGATTCGGAAAAATGTTGATCCTCGAGTAATGTTAGTAATATACAACTGAAAAATGTGCTTCCTTAAAAGGGGCGATTCCTGAGGACATTTGAAGTAAATTTTTCCTTTGCGAAAATGTTCTCCGAGGTATAGTTGAGGAATTATTAACGAAAAACACCCGAGCCAATCAGAGCGGAGGCCCCGCTGAGCGCGGCGCTGGCATTGGCCGGGCCGGCGCGCCTCCACAGTAGACGCGCTCCGATTGGTCTGTGTTTTTCGTGAATAACTCTTCAACGAAGCCGCGGAGAAGATTTTTGCTGAGGAAAAAGTTACTTGAAATCACCTCAGGCATCGCACCGTTGAAGTACATTATTTTTGGGACACCCTGTAGGCGCGGGATACGGTGGATTGTGGATGTAACGCGGGCCGCGAGAAAATTGAAAGCGGTGACGTTGTAGCGGCCTCGAAAGGAACTTTTGTTCGCCGCGGTCCGGCAGCATCCTCCGCTTAATCACTTTTTTAATTGCTCCTTGCGCGGCGGTGGCACTCGGACAGGGCCAACGGTGTGTCAGGAGAAGCCTGGACGAACCGTGGACATTTTTTCCAGTTTTTATTGTCCCTTCGTTCGCGCGAGTTTCTAGGAACGACCGAAACGAGGAAAGCAAACAGCGTCGCGCGGGAAGGCTTTCGCGTATCTCATTTTTTCCTCCCCCATCCGCGTCGGTTTAATCGCGGACCCTTTCGCTGGAAGTTTTATTTGCATTGGAAAATTTACTCGGTTCCCGTACGAACGCCGGGACACCATTGCGTTGCCGACGCGGCGTTCCCGTAGTGACAGCGGATTCACCCTTTTCCCCCTCTGCTATCTCTCTCTTCCCCTCCGCCCCCCCCCCCACCTATCCCTCTGCTCAGTGCTTTCTACTCTCGGCGTACCCATCTCTTTTTGCCCCGTTTTCAGGCATTATGGCGAACGACAAGCACGCTCGAAGTTATTTGTGACCGGGAGTTATTAAATTTCGTGAACCCGGGGGGACGGCCGAGTTGTCCGAAATGAATTTTTTTCAGTCATTCCGTACCGGCTCCCTCGAGTTCCCCGAAATCCGTAAAAGACGGTAAACCGCGATGTAACGTCGAAGCTATTATTCGAATCTGAAACGCGATATTTCTCGCTATATTTTTGGCAGTCTTTTTATCAGTCTGTAACTAAAAAAAACTAAAAGACGATAAACCGCGATGTAATATCAGTTTTGTTTTCAATTATTTTTAATTTTAATTTAATTAATAATCAGATTGATTGTCCCTCTCTGAGGGTCTTTATTCAAAATAAAAATTTTCTACACCGATTACAAGAAATAGAAACTAAATTGAATGTTACTTCTTCTCGTAATGATCTTAACACTAAACCTACCAAGTATAAAAAGCGACTGTGTAGCATGTATTTTTTGCTTTATAAAATTGACAAGATTGAGGTTATTTAGGCTTTTTGTTATTTTCATTCATTGTATATGTTGGATTTAAGAAATTTATTCAATCATTTCCTACGAAAGAGTCTTTCTAA
>CM052249.1:7913554-7935834 GCA_028455795.1 Lasioglossum marginatum
AATCGAAATATCTCCTAAACGACTAATTTTTCAAGATAAATAGATTAATACATTTTTGTGAAGAATGTCCAACTGCATCGATTGATGTATTAAAAAGTATATAATTTCATTTAAAAAAATAATAAACTAATAACACCAAGTTATGCCCCATGCGGCACCATTCAATTCTTATCCGAAACGTTGAAATCTAAATGCCAAAATCGGGTGAGACACCCTGTATATGTTTTTATTTTGTGTTATGAAGTGTTATTGTTAGAATACGGATTTTTATGCAAAGTAAAGAATTTGTGCATCAATTGCAAGGCGCGGGGGATATATATCAATTTATATTTTTTATTAATAATTTTGATGTAGTGAAAATAATATATTAATACTCTTAAAGATTTTTTAATCTGTTCACTGTTTTAAATTTCATCTGCTCATTTTTTTTATAAATGCATGAAATACGGAGTATTATTCGTATGAAACTGAAATGTTCAGGAATTTATTAAATACGAATAAAATTAATAATTTGAACATATATAATTTTATTTTTATTAGAATATATAATTTTTAAGAGTTAATATTTATAGATTGCTGCATTTTTACTGATACTTTTATTTACTACATTTTTACTGTTCACGACAACGATCGTGTAATATTTTTTAACGTAGTGCTCGTTCTTTTAAAGATAATTCTATATTATTAAGAGAATATAAAATAATAATAATATTAATTTTATATTCTTTTAACAATATAGAATAATAATAATATTAATTTTATGTTCTTTTAACAATATAGAATAATAATAATATTAATTCTATATTGTTAAGAGAATATAAAATAATAATAATATTAGTTTTATATTACCTTAATAATATAAAATAATAATTTTAATTTGAATGGAAAAAATTTTGCTATTCTATTCATCCTATTCATCTATCCATCTAGAGTTAGATGGAATTCTCTCTCTCTCTCTCTGGTCACCGTTCCTATTTACGCGAGATTCTTAAAAGGCTATATTCAGAGTGGTTCTTGACTTTCTCTCTCGATTATCCTAAACGGTAGAGCTGCACGTGTTTCTTTATTCCACATATGTAGGTAAGCTATGCAGGTTCTTTGTCAATGTCTCTCGCAACGTTTTAAACAAATATTCATCCAACAGGGGAAACGAAGGCTAGCACACTATGTTGTCGTGGAAACATCAAATTCATTAATTAAATGTGTAAACTTAGTTTATCCAGCTTGCCGATCACAACTTTATTAAATACAGCTAACGAGCTTATAACACGATTGCAGTGTTCCTAAAAGTTGTTTCGTTATCGTATCCCTACGGTCTACCGGGGAGAAAATTAACCAACTCTGGCGCATAATATTTGCGCAAAACATTGTCGAAGTTCGTGGTGGTTTTCGAAATACAGTGGCCGGAATTAATATTCGGACGCTCTAAAAAAGACGATAACTTTTAAAATATTGTACTATACGATTTGAACTTTTTTGGGAAGTTAGAGCAATTAGTTTACTACGAGATGCGAAAAGAAATTTTTGCAAAAATTCCAATAGATCGGAATTGTAGAAAAAATACTGAAAGTTGTATTTTACAATTTTTTTACGTGAGCCTAATATTGAAAATTTAAAAAATACCTTTTGTAGATCTGTGTCAATTATATGCACTGTGAAAGTTTCATCGAAATCGGTTGGTGCGGGAAAAAACGACAGCCATTGAAAGATGTAATAATCATTAGACTTATTGCAGTTAGAGAAAATCTGCAATTTACCATCTATAAACGTTTGTAACTCATTGCAACGTCAACCGATTTGGACGAAATTTTCAGAATATGTTTAATTGACACTGATCTAGAAAACGTATATTTTAAATTTTCAATATTGGCCCACATAAAAAAATTGTAAAATGCAACTTTAAGTATTTTGTCTACAATTCCGATCTGTTGCAATTTCTGAAAAAATTTCTTTTCACATCCTGTAGTAAACTAATTGCTCGAACTTGCCGAAAAAGTTCAAATCGTGCAGTATAATATTAAAAAAGTTATCGTCTTTTTCAGAGCGTTCGAATATTAATTCCGGGCACTGTACGTGCCCGAACACGTATACAGGGTGTCCTAAAAATGTTGTACTTCAATGGAGTGATTCCACTTTTTAATGGAAGACCCTATACATACATGGTAGTTTCTATCAAGGCAAGTTTCTATTAGCAGCATCGGAAGAATAGTTGGAAGAAAGTATTATTCCCTTTCGTACCGGCGAAATGCGGTTTCCAATTAAAATCCAGCGAAAGCACTTTCTCCGTAGATTTCATTTGTCTTCTTAGTAGCTCGGTCATGTTCAGAGGTTTTCTCGCGCTATAGTAACCACAAAACCGCTCGATAAATAGGGATGGGCGGGTTTTATGACTCGGGTCGGGTCGGGACTCGAAAATTAATGATGCTCGGATACCCGAAAATCGAAAAATATAAATTTTAATACCCAACCCGACTCGATTTCAACTTCGGGTACACGGGCATCACGAGTTTTCGGGTGTCGGACCCGAACGCGAATTTCCTAGTACCCGCCGACCCCTATCGATAAGGTCGAAAATGGCCGAAAATCGGTTTTCGATATCCGGAAGACTCACTTATCTATATTTGTTGAGACGTAAATAATTTCTCTGATAGCGCTATCATGCTGGCTACCGCGCAGCGTTGTTGCGTCTGGTGTCCCTGTCCAGCGAACACCGGGCTTCACGGGAGGCAGCGGGCAAGAGGCAGGGCCGCGTATTCAGTACGAAGCGAAAATTCAAGAGAAACGAGGAAGCGGAGCAACGACGTGTAACAAAACGCGAACCGGGGATCGTACGTGTAACCACACCATGGTGATTCTTGCCGTTCATAGAGGTCTACGGTTCGAGCGGCGGAAAATTATTGGAGCAGCATGTACGTCAGCCGGGACTGCGCGGAATGGCTTCGTAATGGCGAAAAAATGAATTACCGGGTCACAGAACCGCTTTCTACCGAAACCATAAACGAATCCGAGAAACTCTCGCAACTATTACGTTGCCAAGATATTCGGAATGATTCGAACGATATCGAACGTTCGAGACAGAGTACATAACAGTTGGGGAATGAAAGCAGTTCACTTGGCGTGCTTCTATTTCATCGACCCGTAAAGCTTCTTAACTGTTAATCGATAATTTATAAGACGTAATCTCGTCTTGATACAGTTGGAGAGGATATTACCTTTCCACCTTGGTACATATTTACGTATATGTAAAGCTTGTTCGTGAAATGTGGGTGAAGTAAGCATATGAGGGTCCCCAACTGCCCAGCACTGAGCCCTAGAGTCTAGACCAGGCTAGACCTGGACAACTACTGCTTCGAGAGTCGATGACGTAGAAACGAGAGGACCATCGATAATAGGGTAGCTGATTCTACGTCATAGACTCGCGGAGCAGTAGGTCCAGGCTTAGACTAGACGGCCCTAGGATTAGGGCCCAATGCCAGGCACGATTGGGATCCTTCAAACGCTTGCTTACCCCATTACCATCCCCTCTCTCATGCACCACGCACCTTCTCCATGGTAACGGCGTTCGCTGGAAGGGGTCAGTGGGCGCTATGGCGGGGACGGTCTCGTCTCAATTGAGACAAACAATTGAGGCGCAGCCCTGCTCTAGGCCCTACAGGGGCCTAGATAGGCCAACGATAGGCCGTGCGTACAATCTCTTTGTGTAGGAGTGTAATTCAATGAATCCTTGACCGATTACGCGATTCTTTCATGTAGCGTGACATATCAACCGATGGCTAAACGAGGACATATACCTGGCCGGGCGAGAGCGTGCAACTCCACATCCGTATAATGAAATTGACTCTCGAACGCGAGCCATACAGTGATTTCCAACAAGCGGCAAAGTGAATTTTATCAGTCCTCGAACTCGATTAATTCCGCTCGTTTCGTCGATCGCGCACGAGCATCATTCGAATGCGGACCGTTCGAGTTGTTCGAACGGTCCCGATTCCTGATACGCAGGTAATTGCGATTTCCCTGGAAATTGCCGTAACAAGAAATATTTACACGATGTCCCGCCCCAGCTCTGACCCTGGCGCAAAATTTCATTCGCTCCGAATGAAACGCGTTTACGGGACGAACGGACACGCGTGACCGCGTTCGCTCCCCGTGTCGCCTCGACTCTCCACGGGTCGCAATTAACTTGTTCGCCTTTCGAACGATGTCGAGGCTAAAGCCACTGAAATTCGCCGGTTCGCGACCGCGCGAGTTACGCGAATTAGGCGAACATTAGCAGGTAGGGGGTTCTGGGAAAAATGTCTGTACTTTCTCTAACGAGACGGGACAGTCAACGTAAACATAGGTAGCCTCCTCAGATAGGTAGCTAAACATCAGCCAAAAGACTCGGTCAGGAGTAGATTTGCGTTTCCATTATTTAACATTATTGTGACATTGTTTTGGATTAATTTTTCAAAGGTCTAGACCTTTTGATTAACCTGGCTCCATCTTCTTTCCCAACCACTGTAATCCAAGGGTCGGTTATTGGACCGATTTTCTCCCTAGCTCGTGTTTCTCCTGTTTCCCGTGTTGTTCCTTCAAAAAGAGGAGCGTGGACTTCCGCCACGTGTTCCGGATCAGTTGCAGGACTTCGTTGCGCCATGACACCCGGCCAATCAAGTCTCGGGAGTGGCGAGTGGGTTTATCCTGTTGTTTCCTGTCGAAGGACGACACACATGTGGCTAGGTTCCAGGAAGTATTTCGAGCTCAGTCCAAGCTATCTTTCTCCTTCGCCCACGGTTTCGAATCCGCGATGTTACATAAGTCAACGGATGCATCGTGCTTTCACTTTTTTTCCTCGCTCGTTGACTGCGATACGAAAATATCGCGTTTGGTTCGGTCGATCGTCGGGGCCGTTATTTGTCGCGTTTCCGCGCAATGTGCTCGTACCTCGCAGCGATCGAGCTCCGCCATTAATCGGCCGATGATAATGGATAGATCGTAGTACGTAGTCAAGCGAGGCTCTCGTATCATCGATTTTTACACCTATTTTTTTCTCCGCTTTTCCCTGCCGGGTCAGTGCCCTGTCAAGGGAGAAGATCCGCGTTCGAGCATGAACACGGATACATCGACGATCCGTCCTCCATCCTCCGTTCTTCGTTCTCCGGTCTCCGTCCTACGCTCTTCGTAAATATTTGCAACTGGCTGTAGGTACGTTCGGCTTGTTTGCGATGTGGAGGACGTGTTACAAAAATGTTCTACTTGAGAGGGGCGATTCCCGAGGTCATTTGAAGTAACTTTTTCCTTTGCGGAAATGCTCTCCGTAGCTTCGTTAAGGAGTTATTCACGAAAAACAGAGACCAATCAGAACTGGCCCACAGCGGACGGACCCCGTCTCGGCCAATGACAACGCCGCGCTCAGTGGGACCTGGCCCCTAGTCGGTGTCTGTCCGTTGTGGGCGGGGTGATCGGTCCGCGTTTTTCGTTAATAACTCCGTAACGCAGCCGCGGAGCAAATTTTCGCAAAGGAAAAAGTTACCTGAAATGTCCTCAGGAATCCTTCGAAGGAAGTACAACATTTTTCGGACATCCTGTATATGCGCTTCGTAGTTCGGAGACCGTTATTCCAGATTTATCTGGAATATGGATCCGCGTCACTCTGTTCGTCGTAATAAAAAAACATTATCTATTTTTTATTCATTAAAAGTTTCGACCCCCTCGCATGTCCGTTGAAGTATACGACTGTGGCCTGCCAAGCAATCACGAAGGTGTGTTAATTAATCCTAGGCTTTGAATGTCTAAATATAGGAAGGTGTGCGATATGAAAAATTTTCGCAAAATTTCCTCGCTTTTGCTTTTGTTGAAAGCTACCGATATACTTAGACTGTTCGTCATGTTTACCGGATCTTAATGTCGGATAATATCACTCGAAAAGCATAGATCGTGCCCACCAGATAAAAATAGTATATGAAAATTTGTTATGAAATTATTTTAATCAACATAGCAGCACGTTTAATTACTCTGCCGCTGGAATCGTCCACTGCGGTAGGTATGCTAGTATGCTCCCGATAATTCCATCGCTTCGAAGGTCATCGGTTAAACGTTCGCGTTCCCCTGGCACAGAGACCCGCCGCGGTCGATTACCATTTATTAAACAAATCTATCATCCGTGTGGACGTCCCTCCATGGACAGCTCTTTCGGTTCTACTAATATTCCGGCGGCCACTTACGGCCTCCAGACTGCTCTAAATAGCTGCTTGGGTCTTGAAAGCCATACACGAGTAGCTCGCAAGGACAGGATTGGAGTATGGAGATCGCTTTTGGAATCCGGCTGGGAGCTGTAGCGTATTAAACCTCAATTTTCCCTAAAGAAACATAGACATGTTTATAGCAATTTATCTATGCGTGTATAGACAATACGTGAGGGGTTAAATCACATGACTTCTTGGCGCGAAACACGTACCAACCTCGTCAGATGAGGGGAGGGAGCACGAATTGAGGGGAAACAGTTATCCCTCCCTTTGCCAACACTGGATTAGTCACGTGACATTGTGATACGGGGACGGAACGCGTCACGTGGGAGAATAGTGGTAGAAGGGGATCTTAGAGTGGGGATACTCTGGGCCATAATCGCCGGATTGAATGTCCCCACTCTATGGGGACCCCACGCGATTATGGCCCACATTGTCCCCATTCTACGACGCTATTTCCCCACGGCCGCCGATTAAGACTTATGTCCCCACTCTACGGGGACCCCACGCCACTATGGCCCAGAGTATCCCCACTCTAACTTTCGAGGCGGAGCGCGTCACGTGACCGGGCGGAAGCGTGGGGGATAGCGTCGTACAAGGGGAAGCTGGAGTGGGGAGACAATCCCTAATCAACTGCGCGCGGTCAGACACTTCGATGCAGCGAATGGACTTTCTTATGAACGTCGAGAATCGTGTGTAACCCACGAGCCGTTATTAAGAGGCAATTTAATTGCGAATCGATTTGCAGCCGGCTCGAGTCGAACGGAATTGGGGGGAGGCGGAGTCGCGTCGCGTCGCGTCGGTGACGTTCCGCTGCCCCTTTCCGATGGAAACGTACCGGACATTCTCGATGGACGGGGGTAATTTGTACGCTCGGGACATTGTCAGAGAGGGGGACTGGAATTACTGACTTCACGATTTCTGGGACAATCGAATTGTTGGAAATGGGAGGGGCGTGACGTGGATCAACTGGGGTGGAAAATGTTAAAAATAATTGTTTGATTCGTCGTTGAATACAGGCGCTTCCATTAAGAGATGTCATTTTAAAATAACTAAATTTAATCGGATTTAAAATAACCTGTACAATTTTTGTCGTATATCCTCGTACACGTACAACCCCTGCACAGAGGGTACGGTTATAAAACACGTACGTTGCATTTCCATAAAACATGCATTTACGGTATTGTGCAATTTGTGCCCATTTCAATTAGGAGTACAACTTTGTTTGACTGCTTCCGCGTCTTTGTGCACGCGAGAGGGTTTCGTTGGTTTGCGAAGGGTCGGTTGAATGATCCGGCTAATTTTAGAGGGTGAAACGTTCTCAACGATGCTCTTTGGGAAACATTCTATTTACCATTACCCATCGGGATGGACAAGGCGTATTTCTCTCTCGGAGGTCGTTCCACGTTAATTCGCTAACGAGCCTACACCCGTGTCGCAACCACCTCTTCTTCTACACGCGTTATCATCACCCTCACTCCATTCGATTACGGAGTGGCCAAAGTTTCTGTAAGTGCGCAAAGATTCGTATATGCACTACTGTGCAAAAGAAAGAAGCACCCAGTATAATTACAAGATATAATTACAAACAATATCTTCATGTAAAAATTGTGTTGTAACAATGATTGATTTAATGCATTTCAAGTATTATAATTATAAGATATAATTACAAACAATATCTTCATGTAAAAATTGTATTGTAACAATGATTGATTTAATGCATTTCAAGTATTAGATCATCCGCAATAACACTTAAACAGCGGAATCCTTTTTCAAAACTTACTTTTATTTAACTTTTCTATTAAATATGGCCGGGTGCTTCTTTCTTTTCCACAGTACAGTAAATTCTCCATAGACAGTATCTAGACTCCATAGACTATCGTACAGGGTAGCTATTTTTTTATCTCCAAAGGCGGAGCCGAACGCAGAAAAGGACAACGCGTGTAAACAGAGACCGCGCGAGGTCGGAGCGACCGAGATATACCCGAGCCGCGATCAGATTACACAGTGGAGCGGATATGTTTGTTGCGTTTATCGTGTACGGCCTTGTTGCGTTTATAGAGGATTTATTGTAGCCATAATCGAAAAATCGCGATGGAGTGATGTTAGAAACGTAAATAACGTTGCGATACGCGGCTCGGCGCTGCACTGGCGAACTGGTGCACTGGTGCACGAGGCGATGCAGCGCGATGCAGCGCGCCGCAACTATCGACCGCCCCCGGCCCAATGGCAATCGTTTTAATGCGAATCGATCACACTTTCCGCGAGAGTTGTAACTCTGTGCTATCTTACCGGTCGACTCGGCAACGTTTTTCAATTGGACTCGCTCCAACCCGCACTCCAAAGAAATCTCGTCCCTTTCGTATGGCCGACGCTCTCGACATTTTACAATGCCAGGCGTTACACATAGAGACGTATAAACTTTCAAGATCTATTTTATCATCCCCGACGAAAATAAGACGCCGAAGAATTAAAGGCAAACTTGTTTACTAAGAACTTGCTTACTACTGTAAAGTTTACGAAAATCTTTACTTGTAAACCCATGGGTGTTCTTGACGGTGACGGCTTATTTTCTGCTTTTTGGTCTTGTGAAATTTTTCAATCGATTTCAAACGTTTTGGTGAGATCATAACAGAGACATGTAGTAAATTTCAGACGGCATTGCGACCGCGGCATATCCAAACGCGAGCGGTTGCGAGAACGAACAGCGGGCGTTGGGACCGTTTACCTCAACGTACGAAAATTCAAACGAACCGAATAGATCTAGAACGTTCGATCGAGGAGCCGATAAAATATTGCATTGTCATCCAGTTCTGAGCTATGTCTAAAGTTTCAAGTCTCTAGCTCATCGGAAAGTTAGTTTAAAATCAATTGCAAAATTTGTACGGTACAAACAGACAGACAAGAAAGCGGTCTAATAAAAACGTGTGGTAAAATGAATAAAACTTTATTATTATACTATGATTCAATATATAATTAACTGGCGAGTCCTAATTAATGAGATATTTGTTTATTCTTTCTTTCACTTAATTTTCGTAAATCTATATTTATGTTCGACGTTGCACGTCTTAGTTTTCGAAATTGGCATCGGTTAGTGAAGCATGTGATGAACTCTTTGTAAATTTTCATCTTCGAAAAAAATGTTCCACAAACATATGTGGATCCAAAAAGCATTTACAACTCGTTGTGCAAAATATGTTAAGTTGGAATATCTCTCGGATGTAATATAAGTATTGTATTTTCATTTATTTAATTCTTTTTTTCTAAACAAAAGTTTCAACAGAAATATAAAATCGCCCGGGCCTTTTTCTTTGTTCTTTCACGTCGCTTCTTCAACTGCTAGGTTATTAAGGGACCTACTATTTATGCAGATGGGTTCCGAACCACCTATTTTGCCAACAACACGTGGAAAGCAACCGAGGGACCACTTCCCGGCTTTTATCGAGCGGTCACCCATCCGTGCGCCGCTCACTTTCCACGCTGTTTAACTTCGGTGATCGGACGAGAACCAATTCAATTCAAAAACTCTTTATTTACATAACAGTAATGTTTTATAAAAATATAAATAACAGACCAGATGTACCAGGCTACCGGTGTTTGCAACGGGACAATGGTCGTTGACAAAGCACAGGTTGGCCAGGCCTGTCGTAAACTAAAAACGTTAAAGGGAAATGTTGTTCAGAATGGTGACCTTGACCACACATTTCAAGGTCATTTTAATCAGAGAGGGGGTAGCACATTGTCAAGTTTACCAAATTACAAGACAACGGGTGGACATGTATATTCTCAATCCAGGCTACAGATTAAAACATTATACTCGTGTAAAATCGTGTAAAATCGTGTATAAAACAATTTTCCTCTCTGCCGTTTTATTTTTCGGAGGATTCGGCTGTCGATAGAGAACGAATCTTTATTCGATTTGCAGACGTTCGAGCCGCGCGCGCGTATGGCCTACGTCGTGCTCCATTTTCATCCGAGAAAGTTTCAGCCTCCAGCGAGGGGAGGGGGGCAGTGACAGATGGAAATCGTTGCAGAGACAAAATTGAAATCGAGTAGCAATACCATTAGAAAGGAGTGGCAATACTTCGAGGCTGCTCGTCGACGGATTGTCTCTATCCCTGTCGAGGGAGAAGTTCCATTCCATTCTCGTGAAAAGTTCCCCCTCGTCGAAAGACATTTCCATCTTTGTCGACTGATTTATCCAGTTTCGTTCGTCTCTCTCAACGTAATCTCGACCCGCTAGACGTCCTTCGCCGGTGAAATTCTGCGAAATTCAGATACAATAATCATTTTATACGCCTGCTAAGATGAAAATAAAGCGAAGCAGCGTTTAGACCCAATAAAGCCTTGATCTAAGAAAATGGGAACCGCGCGATCTAAGAAAAACGAATATCCCCGGTACAAAACTTCTTTATTTTTAATTATTTTTTTATGGGATTTTCACCAACTTATTTGTGGCATTTTTCTGATTAAAATGACACTAGACACGATATAATTTCAACTGTATTTAGTGGTTTAATTGACGGTGTGTGTTTATGTGTTTATTATTAAATTATAGTTTGTTTGGCGTGATTTTAATCAGAAAAATATCACAAAGATGTTGGTAAAATTCCATTAAAAATAAGTAAAAATAAAGAAGTTCCATTCGGGGTCACAAAGAGACGGTAGAATTACAGGATCTAAGAAATAGCACAGACTCGAGGGTTTTTCTTAGACGAAATTAAATTCTTAGCTAAAATTATTTGACACGCTCCATTGTTCTCGAAAGAAGGGATCAACTTTATTGTGGTCTAGCGAATTCGCAATTGTCAACACTTCAATTCGATTGGAACAACGGTTCGAGAGCGAGTCCGCGAGCATTTCCTGACGAGGAAAAGTAATTCCAGGAAAAAAAGAAAGCGCTAATACCGAGTGGAAACAGACGGCGGAAGATTGCAAATAGCGAGACGTGGAATGGGAAGAACGCGCGTTTTATAGCGTCTCGTGAACACTGCGCCGCGCCACGCCGGGTTCCGAATGGAGATTTTCAGCGGTTTATAATCGTGGAAGCCGAGGGAAGAGAGGCGACGGAGAAGGTAATCCCATTTTTCTTCTTAACGCGACTGAACAGCCGGCTTAACGGGGAAGATAAAGTCGCCGGATTTCACCGTTAGTTGACTCTTCACTCCTCCCATAGATTTGCCGTTTCCTTCAACTTTTTCTTTTCATTCCTTGCTTTTCTTTTCCGTTTCGACCGTTAGCATTAGTGTGCAAAAGAAGCACCCGGCCATATTTAATAGAAAAGCGAAAAATTCACGAAAAAAAATTCATGAACATTCTACGGATTAGACTCTATGACTGTGAATTATTTCAGAATTTTTGGTTGCATAATCGATTTTTAAAAAAATCTAGAGGCGTACAATTGTGGTGGGGTTCGCAACTTCACTATCTGGGCTACAATATGATTTATTTCTTCTATTATGCGCAACGAAAAATTACGTAAAAATTCATGAAAATTTTACCTAATAGCATACATAACTGTGAATTATTTCAGAATTTTTGGTTGCAGAATCGATTTTTAAAAAAATCTGGAAGCATAAAATTGTGATGGGGTTCGCAACTTCACTATCTGGGCTACAATATGATTTATTTCTTCTGTCATGCGCAACGAAAATTTACGAAAAAATTCAGGAATGTTGCAGCTAGTGGTGTACATGACTATGAATTATTTCAGAATTTTTGGTTCCGAAATGGATTGTTTAAAAATTTGGAACCATGAAATTGTGATAGGATCCGTAACATCGCTATCTGCTGGGTCACAATATAATTTATTTCTTCTGTTCCGCTCAACAAAAGGTTACGAAAAAATTCATGAACATTCTACCCAATAGCACATACACTGCTGTGCAAAAGAAAGAAGCACCCGGCCATATTTAATTGAAAAGCGTAAAAAATCAAATAAGGACACAGTAAGTTTTGAAAAAGGATTCCGAATTGAATAGTTCTGAGAATATAAAGATATTGTTTGTCATTATATCTTATAATTATACTGGCTGCTTCTTTTTTCTGCATAGTAGCGTATATCTAGTAGACCTCGATAAATTTTTGGCGACTGCAGAAAAATGCAGAAGGAATGGGAGCGAAACGAGTGGAGGGGGGAAACGCGATAACAATAAAAATCGAACGAGATTTTCTTATCGTCCTTCCTTATCGTGAATGTAACGCGTGATTATTTTCAGTAGAGACGTGATAAAGAACGAGAACAAAGCTTTTCCATATGTTTCACCGCGGGGGTAACTTATCAAAGTCCTTGATTTATGTCGTAGAAACTTGTTCTTCCTTTTTGTTTTTTAATTTCATGCTGGCGTCGAGTATGCTGCTCGAGGAAGATTGCACACCAGTTCGCGTGGATTTTATTAATACCGCGACTAAAAATATAGTCGTGGTCAGTCTTATTATACATAGACGGAGTATTTACCATAGCAGGTACTGCCACACGACTTCTATCGGTGGGGTATTACATCGAGCACAATAACGAGAAAATAGTGTTTTTCTTTTCTTCGGATAACAGTATTTTTCCGCGATCCGTTTTAGTATAATTCAGTTTGAACGATTCGGGTCCGCGCTCGGCCTCAAGGATTAAACGAGTCTAGGAGTCTAGGATTAAACAAGCGCCTCTGTCCGCGCTTTGACCCAGTTAGCCGGGAGAGACCGGCTCCGCAAAATCCTTTACGACGAGCTCTTCAATAATTCGCAACGAAGCGAACACGGTAAATACGAGTCGAACGCACAATGGACACATCCGAAGGACTGAATTGTTCCGGTGCCCCAGAAAATTAAGATTTCAGGTCAGTCTTTAACGCGGCTAGCGTGTCCCACGAGAATTAGCGCGCTTAGAACCAGTTTCTTTGGATCGGCGAATACGCATGCCGGGGGTCGTTTCGAAGGAACCTAATTAAAGGAAACCGGCTCGCTAATCCTAGAACCGTTACACGTAGTCCTTGCACGCTGTACGAGACGCATCCATCGGACCGTGTGAGGAAATGGGTGGCAAATACGAAAACGATCGTCAGAAATCATTTTTACTTCTGTTTTTCGTCGACCATGCACATAATGTCCCGTTTCTAGGTAGCCTATCCCGTTGTCCCCAACCACAGCTTCCCCGAAGAAGAGCAATCCACAATGCAACAATTCCAAACAAGGACGCGAAAAATATGCGTTTTCTTGAATACACATACTATTACCTAAAACTTAGTGGTAGTAGTAGTAATGATATTTGGTTCCCTCAGGGTTTCAAATCCATTTGCCACTCTCCCCCTCTTCCACTCTCACTATCGCCTAATTTCAGCGGGACATACTCTTTATTGTACGGTGGGTTCCGAACCACCTACAGTAATCGCTCGTTCGTTGTCCAGAAGCCGTGTTTTTCAGTGACAACGAGCCTGCCCGGACACTATTTTTGATTTATGACTGCGTCTAGAGTATCGCGCCGACCGCGCCGACCGCGCCGAGCGAGACTTCTGTAGAGAGCCGAACATAGAGAAGGACAGAATGAAATACGGATCGCGTGACCGAAGCGTTTCGCCGTCGCCGGACAGATCTGAGTCCCGCGTGTTTCATTTTTACAGACACTATGTACAATTGAAATTATATCGTGTTTGGTGTCATTTTAATCAGAAAAATGCCAGAAATACCTTCATGAAGGTCCCATAAAAAAATAATGTAAATTAAGAAGTTTGAACATTCGATTCATTCGAGTCAATGTAGTGGTGCTCACACCGATATACCCGAGCCGACATCAATCGTCGCCGCTCTGCGGAGCGATGCGGCGTTGACAGGCAGTGGAATGGGTAGGCACTGGACAACGGCCCTGGCCACCATGCCAGACAACGAACGAGCGATTACTGTATTTGCCAACAACACGCAGCGCGTACCCAGGCGGTCACCCCTGCTGTGTAGCGGGCGGTTACCCATCCAAGCACAGCCTGAGCCCAACGCTGTTCAACTTCGGTGATCGTACGAGAAACGGTTTTTGCAGCGAGGCAATGGTCGTTGACTACCTAAAACTTAGTAGATGTCCCGTTTCGTGGAAAAAAAATAAATGGCCACGTTTTAACCATGTATGACCCAAAAGGGGGGTGTATCGACTCAATTGAGTTGCGTTGGACCTCGTATTTACGGTGGTCCTGTGTGGACCACACCATAGACCCTACCTCAGATAATTGCCTTGAAGCCAAGATTGAATCATCTAGGACAGTGGTTCTTAAACTTATGTAGTCCCACATCTTTTTCGCGGACCACATTCCAACCGTACGCATCTTACGTCGTTCTTAAATCAGTCATTTGAATAAAAGCGAAAAGTTGTAAGACTTGTAAGGGCCGGATGCAGCAAATGTTACCAAGAGGCCATAGGTTCTGCATGATAAAGGGAAAGTTGAACACCATGAATGACCTTCTTTTTAGTTAATACCTGTTCTTCTGTTAATACCAATATTTAATATCTGTCGAAATCGTCTCTACCCCCGGTAGAGGCTACGCGGACCCCTGGGGGTTGGCGGACCACAGTTTAAGAACCACTGATCTAGTAGATGGCAGTTGTGGGCAAAGTGCTGTAGTCTGTTGAGAAGTAAGGACCACAGTGTGCCGTACCGCGCCGTGGGAATTTTATTTTCAATGGCTACGAAGCCACAGCTAGTAGTTCGTAGCTCTCGGCTCCCAAGGCGAACCAGGGTCGTTCTCTCACGATTGCTGGGACCGGGGTGTTGCGCGCGCGTGCATCTATAACCGACGCGACGTAACATTTGCGATGCGCCCACTTTCACTCGTTGCGGCGCTGCGGACATTTCGACGGATGTGTCACCGTGTTCGCGTTTGACCTTTCGAGGAAATTTCGCGCTAGATATATTTGCATTGTGCCGGCGTCGACGTCGATTTCAGTCAAAATCCCAGTCGCACTTCGAAAGGCTATCCGAAGGATCAACTTCGCTCTCACGTCGATTTTCCCGTCAATTTCACAACGGTTCGCCCCTCTTGGTTTTTTTTCAACGGAGTCTCATTCCCCGAGATTGCCTAGCGGGTTTCCGAGAGCAGAGGAGACGAGTCGATCGGTCCTCGTAAAGCGAGCGGGAGATCGAAGAATAAATCATCGTAGCGAGTGCGCGCGATAGAGCAAGAAATATATTAGGTAGGAGGTGGTCTAATATTAGAGCAACAGCCACCGACAGATTCTTGCGGAGGGTCTCGACGCGACGTGAAACATTATCTCATCCCTTTGCTGGCGTCGCGCCGGTGCGCACCGCAACCCCTCGTCTCCTCGTGCTCCACGTATCCCCGCATCCTCGTCTCCTCAACCCCTTGTCCATCGGTACAACAACCTCTCGTGACCGTATCTTTCGGAATGTGACGATAGAATCCATGGCGAACGTGTCGGAATGGACAGCTCACGCGATTCGAACGTTTTGCATACGAGCCGGTCGGTCCTGTTGCAGTTCCATGTTCCCGCGTCGCGAAAAAATCGTGCAAATGAAACGTCTACGGTTGCTGGAACGGTTATTCTTCCCCGCAACCCGGAGATCGAAAGACCCGAACGAAATGTCTATGGATTGTCGTTAGGAATTTACAAATATAACCTTGTTAAACGAGGTTGGTGAGCCGATTGCGGCTGGACATATGCCTCTGCGTCTAGACGACGAATGGAGTATGAATCGCAGAACGCTGCGTGCCTACGCGCTTAGGAAATTCCAACTTTATGAGATCCCAACTTTTGGAGATCCCAATTTTAGGAGACACCAACTTTACGAAATCCCAAGTTTAGGAGATCCTAACTTTAGGAAATCTCAACTTTAGGAAATCCCAACTTTAGGAGATACCAACTTTAGGAGATATCAACATTAGGAAATCCAAACTTTAGGAGATACCAACTCTAGGAAATCACAACTTTAGGAAATCACAACTTTAGGAAATCACAACTTTAGGAAATCACAACTTTAGGAAATCCCAACTTTAGGAGATGCTAACTTTAGGAAATCTCAATTGCAGGAGAACCGACATTACGAAATACCAACTTTAGGAGATCCCAACTTTTGGAGATCCCAATTTTAGGAGACACCAACTTTACGAAATCCCAAATTTAGGCGATCCTAACTTTAGGAAATCTCAATTTTAGAAAATCCCAACTTTAGGAGATACCAAGTTTAGGAGATACCAAGTTTAGGAGATACCAACTTTAGGAGATATCAACTTTCGGAAATCCCAACTTTAGGAGATCTCAACCTTAGGAGACCCCAACTTCAGGAGACTCCAACTTCAGGAGACTCCAACTTTAGGAGATCCTAACTGTAGGAGAACTGACCTGAAGAGGCTTCAGTATAGAATCCACTTTACCAGAGGCGGACACTGGATCGACGCAGGTTCTGTGGCCGATGGTACTAGAATATACAGCTTCAGCCGCGCACCTTCGAGAGATAGTCTTCTCTGACAAAGACGAGTGGCGGGATCGATGCTGGTCGTGTCCAGAGATATGCTCGGCCACATAATTTGTCCGATGTAAACGCGAGTCGGAGCAGAGACTGCGACCGAATGATTCAGAGGTGCATGGGAAGTGCATACACCACAGTGGCCACCGTGTAAAGCTATAAAGCTAGTCGCCGCCCTCGTTTAACCAGGTTTCCACCGTGTTAAGCGTATGAAGCGGCTCTTTGTCGGCTGGAAATCTGCGGCTCTCCTGTACCGTTGGCTCTCTTTCTCTACCTCGCCCCGACCCTCCCCCGCGCAATCATCTCTCTCTCTCGCCCCTTCTGTCCCCCTTCATCTCTGTCTCTTGAACTAGCCTCGCTCTTGTTAACGGAAATGCACGCATCGTAATTCAGGATGCGACCGTAAATACGAATGAACATGCGCGGCAACGCGCGTCGATCCTCGATTCCTCCTCCCGGCCAGCCACCCTCTTCGCATTCGCGGCATCGCAGAATCGCGGTATAGTCGTTGCGCCACCGCGCCCTGGTGCAACAACGCGGCTAATTCCGTTGGCATCGTTCAGCGGCGTGTACACGCTCGCTCGTTAAATCACCTTTGACGATCCCGATTCCGATTTCAAGCCTCGAAACATCACTCCGCCGCGGCCGACCCGCGGGCAATCCGCGAATCGCTGGAATCGCTGATAAATCTCCGGCGCCGGATTATCGGTGGCTGAACAGTGACTCTGCTTCTTCCCCTCAAAACATTCAAATGCTCGGTTCAAATTTTTTCTAATTATTATTATTTTTTCAGTAGAACTTTTGTCGGACACCGTATTCACAGCTTTCCAACGGATAACACTTTTCGTCGAGTCCCAACCCCCTTTCAAGAACATGGAAAAATTGATTTTCATTTAACTCTGGCCCATTAAACCGGAATATCCGAAAAAGTACAGATTGATAGCTTTAATAGGACGTCACGTTAAATATTATAAGAAAAACCGGTCGCCGAAAAGAGGGAAAAATTGAAAAAGGCAACATCATTGAATAACGCAGAACATTTTCGTTATTGCCATAAAGGTTGAAGTGCTGGCGAACCAATACAAGGGTCAATACTATACCCCGGCGAAAATCGTTGCTCGATAATCCTCGGAAACAACGGGGAATCGAAAAACGGTTGCTCATCGTTTAGCAGGTTAGGAGATATGCAGAAGAACGATGGGAATGGTGCTCGTTAGCAGGAGCTGTGAGAGAGTGGCAGGATCGTCGGGATTAGGGCACGTCGGCAACAATAGCCGGTTACACACTGGGTTAGGATCGTTGTCCTTGCACGACAAGGATTCTCTTGATTGTCCTTTTTTCCATCCGTAGGCTTCCTCGAATCTCTCTTTATCTTTCTTTTCTTTGTTCACATCGACCTCTACCGGTTTCGCAATTATTTTAAAGCATCAATCGATACATAATTAAACAAAGAGAATACAGGATATTGATTGCAACGTATTGTACAAGGTGTCCCAAAAATGTTGTACTTCCTTGGACGGAATGATGCCTGAGGTAATTTGAAGCATCTTTTTCCTTTACGAAAATCTTCTTCGTCGCTCTGTTCAGGAGTTATCAGCGAAAAACATGGACAGATCAGAGCGCGGCCATAGCATACGGCCCCGCTGAGCGCGCCGCTGTCATTGGCCGAGCCGGGGCCCGTCCGCAGCAGCCGCGCCCTGATTGGCCCGCGTTTTTCTGTTAATAACTCCTTAACGAAGCCGCGGAGAAAATTTTCGCAAAGGAGAAAGTTGCTTCAAATAAACTCAGGAATCGCCCCGTTTAAGGAAGGAATTTTTGGGACACTCTGTATAATGTATACATAGTAGAATCGAGCAGGAACGACGCGCGACATATATGCACCTATGTATCTCGATGAATTTCATCCGTGCTTTTACATCCCCACTGAACAGCTGAAAATCGATAGAACGTTCTCTTTTTCTCGCCGCTTCTCGCAGCCAGCCTCTCGACGCTTCAATATTTCCGCGATTATTAAACGCGATAATGAAACGCTTATTGGTTTACCCAGCGAGAGAGCGGCGGCGTTCCTTTCCGCTGGAACAAAGTCAAAGGGACACACGACCCTCCGAGTTTCGAGAGCCGACAACCTGTTTTCTTAAGTTCCTCGAATAAAGTCCCGGCCAAGCAAATAGAACGCTAAATCCAGTTCCCTCGGAAGTTTCCTCGAGATACTTTTTCCAAATCCACTTTTAAGAACTCGAGAACTCCGTAAAAGTAACTAGACTGTCGCGAACTCGGAAATTTTTAAGCGCAAAGTTATCTCAGCCGCGCTCGTTAACTCGACAAATTCTATGAGAGACGGCAGGCTTTAGCTGAACTGCTGAGAGAATTCGAAAACGAGTGGTGCGATCGAAATTCGATGGACACTCTGTTTAACCCCTTGCACTAAAATTTATTTTATTCATTTCTTCGATGGTCGTAATATATACTCTTAAATATATACTCTAAAAATTTCTTATTTATTTATTTCTTTGATGGACACAATCTACTAGGAAATATAGAATGGTTTTTCCAATTGTGACCTTGGATGACCTTGAAGATCAGCGTGTCGTATACGAGTGTTTGTTTCGATACACGATTTCATACGATCTAAAAAAATACATAAAAATTCCATTTAAAAGATTGAAGGTCACCTTCATATTTAAAAAAAATAACGCAGACAAAAACCATTACCGTAGGAGTAACACGAGCTTTCTGCAAACGAATAGAAAACTTTTTCCTGATTTTCCTCTGCGCGCAGGACGCGGCAACGTCCTATTATCGTTTTCTCTGTTACGCCATCATCGCCATCGCATAATACGCTGCTGCATAACGGAGGGATAATTACCGAAGTAACGGGTCATTCATTTCCGTGGGGAAACTTCTTACTGGAATCGCGAGTATTATGCGGAGAACTGCAGCAGCGAGGTCGGGTCCGAACGTTATCGTTTTATGGCAGTTTCATGGGGAAAAAGATAGCTAGCGCCGTTAACGATATTACGAGCCCGGATTACCGATAGCTCTATCATGAAATAAAGTTATATCACGTTTCATCGTGTTTGTTTGATAGTCGCTAACCATTAGCTCGTTCTTCGTATGTTAGCAGATTTTCTATTTCGTCTCGTTCTATTGAAAGGCTGGGTTTGGTGGTGAAATTCGCCCCCGGCGGGATTTTAATCGAGCTTGGACCATTCGATAGCCTATCCAAAAAGACCTCTCTCCGCCAAGTTTCAGCCCCATATCTCATCCATAACGGTAGTTATTGAGAAAAATCGAAAAACCAGTATTTAGCCCATTTTCCCCATTTATTGACAATTAATAATTCTGAAAAAAATCTGACACATTTCGGACACTAAGCCACATATTAGGTATCATTTTCAGATTTTTCCGTTGCAAACTCTGGTTGTAAAAAATGGAAAATACGAAAAAAAAATATGGAAAAATGCAGATTTCATATAGAAATCTGAAAGGTGCTATCTCAGATTCAATTTAGCAATGAGATATTACCGTAAGTATTATGCTCAATTTTTTTCAAATTCCTAAGAGCGGTGCAACATAGTTAAAAAAAATAAAAACCACTTTTTTCGGCGTTTTTCCTAAGTTATACTTATCTTTTCTGAATCTTGAAAATATATTATGTAATGGTATATAATAATAATTATATATATAATAATAAATATATATATAATATATATTGTATTATATTAATATAATGTATTATGTATATATGTATAATGTATTATATTAATATAATATATATTATATATATATAATAAATATATATAATATATATATATATTATAGGTATATAATAATAAATATTACATAATAATATATTATGTAATATTATGTAATAAACAGCACCATGAACATACTCCAACACCCCCACTAAGACCGTAGACTGGTCACATATTACTCTGGTCATCAGAGAGGGGGTAAATTGTATTCCCCTCCATTTCCTCGACCTGGCGACACTGAGATGAGGGGAGGGAGCAGGAATTAAGGGGAGCAAGTAACCCTCTCTCTGCCCGATGAAGAATTCGAAGGAGAAACGATAAGCTCGACCGACGAGCAACGATGAAGAAACTTCAATTTCCAACTGGGAACACACGGACCGTGTCTTCCGGTACACCGATCCTGCTAGATTATTAATTCTAATTGTTCCGGGGCCTCGTTGCGCCACTCCTTGTTCCACACTGACAAAAGCCAACCGACCGTGTGTGCCCGTTTTTCTTCCTTCTTTTTACGACAATTTCGGCTTAGGGACTCTAGCTTCGGCAATGGATCAGAGAATAGTATCTACTTCCTGATAAATGTCCCTGGTCGAACCAGTATCGCCAGGAACGACCAAAACTGGTCGGTTTTTACCTCTCCTCCTTTTCCCTTTCCACTATCCCATACCACCACCATGGGCACACGGTCTTAGTGGGAGACGTTGGAGTGTTTTCATGGGGTCCCATGGAAATCACCGACACAAATTTCCCCGACACGGTTTTCACCGACAACATTTCACCGACTCCAGATTTGACCGACAACGCCTTTAACCGAAAACGACTTTAATCGACAACGATTTTGACCGACAACGAATTTGGCCGACCACGAATTTGTCCGGCAACGATTTTGACCGGCAACGACTTTAGTCGACGACAGTATTATGTTACTGTTGGTTATTACTGTCGTCGGCTAAAATCGTTGCCGGACAAATTCGTTGTCGATCAAATTCGTTGTCGGTCAAAATCGTTGTCGATCAAAGTCGTTTTCGGTTAAAGGTGTTGTCGGCCAAAGTTATTGTCGGTCAAATCTGGAGTCGGTGAAATGTTGTCGGTGAAAACCGTGTCGGGGAAATTTGTGTCGGTGATTTCCATGGGACCCGTTTTCATGATGGTGGGATGGGATAGTGGAAGGGGAAAAAACAACTAGTTCCAGTTGTTTCTGGCGACACCGCCTCATCTGGCGATTCTGGACACGAGTACACCTTCGAAATTGTGTGCGGATTTTATCGTCGAGATTTTCATCGTGAAATTCCTATTGGACCGCGCGGAACGGTGCGCTAACTAACGTAACACCCGCGGCACGACAAAGTTCCCGGTATCGCGACGATTCACATTGATGCCGAAAGTTTCGGACAATAAGAGCCACGCCGAGCTTTTCATTATGGCGGCGACGCAAACCCGTTTCGTCGTGCAACGAAGTTTCGACCGATAAATGGTCGACGTGTGTGTATGTTCGTACAGGGTGGGGCAATTATTTTGTACACCTACTCCCGTTACTTGTAACAATACGAAAAAACGATATAGAGGGGGAAATATCAATTTTTAATATCAAGGTCACCTTGATTCTTGCACGAACGAAATGAAGAATGGGTCGTGTCCAACGAAAGTATATCAGATGATTGCATAAGTCCTCGTGCCCGATTTGTAAATAAAATTCAATGGTTAAATTTTAAAGAACACAGCTTTATTAATCAATTATACAGGGTGTTCGCGATAATTTGTACCAGCGTTTTTTTTCGTAAACGGTAAACGTTAGAAAAAAATCGAAGAGGAGGGGAAGTTGTAGTATATTTTACTAGCAATATGATAGC
>CM052249.1:7935934-7988704 GCA_028455795.1 Lasioglossum marginatum
GCTATCATATTGCTAGTAAAATATACTACAACTTCCCCTCCTCTTCGGTTTTTTTCTAATGTTTACCGTTTACGAAAAGAACGCTGGTACAAATCATCGCGAACACCCTGTATAGTCGCCATTCTTTCCTGGAATTAGAAAAAAGAATGGTGACTATATTATTCTTAATTTTTAAACTCCGTGCAGTAGAGTTTGCGACACTTATGAAAATCGGGTAGGAACTTGTGCAATCATCTAATACAAAATGTCTTAATTCCGGCGGCAGAACGGGGAAAGTGAATCGGTACGTTTTTATTTCGACCCCCGGTGAATTCGCCGAGTACCGTTACAAAGGAATTTTTCCTCCCGCACTATAGTTCGCAGGTATCTTTCTTCGTCGAGACTATGCGCGACAGCGACAAGAGGAAGACGAGCCGAGCCGCTTCTCGAGCGCGTGTTCAAGAGGTTTTGCAAGCTCGCTGCATTTCTATACAGTGCTCTGGGAAGGTCTGCCTACTTGTAACTTTCCTCCTTAAACCTATTCCTCCTCAGGGAGCTCTTATGCACTTCACCGTGCTCCCCTACTAAGACTTTTCCACGGTGTATCCCCGGGTAATCTCTGTGTCTTCCGGATTTCTGCTTCCCCAAGCCAGACGTGCGATCGCAGAGACACGTGCGCGAATAGTGGCAACGATGGCTTCCCTTTTCCAGGTCCCTACCTCTTTTTCTCGTGTCTTCTCTGTCTCCGTTCGTGAGTCGACCAACTACATATGTGGATGGTGGGTTCGTCGACTCGCCGATTTGTTCATAACCTCGGTTGTTTCTCAAACCTCTCGGCACTTGGAATGGGTCCACGAGTCGTGACAAATCGTTGCCGAGCCGGGAACCTCCGAAACATCCGCGCGGCAGCCTTAGGGTCGAACTATGGAACCAGACTGGAATACATATGAAGGATTCAGTTGGGTCTGTGGTATTTTTTCTCAGCCGTTGGATCCTTTGAAAAATGATCGTGTCATTAATTTTCGGGATTTCGACCAAAAGAAATGTCGAATCTCTAACTATAGTCTCTGTACACCCGGGTGTACAGAAATATGTCGCGACTATCATGGCGTGGTTCTACAGAAAATTAATCTCAAGATCGAAAAGGACGACTGCGGACTCGGTGGTCGCGGGTTCGAATCCACACCGCCGCCTCTGGAAATATTTCATATGCCATTTTATAAAGAAGAAACATAGGCTTTTTTAAAAAATTTTTTTTTAATATTGCATTGTCATCCAGTTCTGAGTTATGTTTAAAATTTCAAGTCTCTAGCTCATCAGGAAGTTAGTTTAAAACCAATTGCAAGATTTGTCTCCCAACAGACAGACAGACAAGAGAGCGAGCTAATAAAAACGTGGTGAAAACTGCCCAAGATGGTTCGGAACCCATCTTAAAAATAAAAATTGTAGGTGCCGTCGCTCAATAACCTAGCAGTTGAAGAAGCAACGTAAAAGAAAAGATCAAAAAGTTCAACCCCTTTTTTTATTGCATCTTATACTACTGCATCACAATATACTCATCACAAGCATAGAAACTGCAACAGAAACCATGGGAGGAATAATGTTAACTTTGACCTTGAATTCCACGGTTAAAAGGCCAACAATTAAGAAGGTCAAGGTCAAGGTTAATACTGCGGCCCTCTTTGTACATCAATTTTCACCATCCCGAGACAATTCTGGAACGTAGCCAAGAAACCACTTAACGTAAAATACCTAGTTTTTTATACAAAAAAATAATACAGTATCAATTCCGGGACGGTTGGCAGCCCTAGTCGAGATCACGATCGATCAGTTTCTAACGCAATTTCATCGCGACATTATGCGGGAACGATTGGCCTGTTTATCGGCGACGCTCTCTCGAAGTCGTAAGAAGGAACAAAAGACTTATCGTGGCGAGACGAGACGAGAGGAGACGAGACGCTTCCATCCGCTCGACACTCGATTCCTTTATAGCCGTCTCGGATTTTATCATCGCGTTTTCACCCTTCCATGATATCCCTCCGCGCCTCTCCTCGGTCGTTATCGGAGCTCTGCCGTGCAAACGGTCAAAATTGATAAGCGCCCGCGATGCGAAGAGGGAGAGGAGCGGCGGGAGCGCCGTTATTTGCGATGGGACGAGCACCTCCGGGCTGCGAGCGCGATATGTGCAGCGAGAACAGATTAGTCACGTAATAAAGTCGGGCCGGGCCGATCTGGTTCGAGGGATTTGCCCGCGGAAAAGAGACACGCTCCTCGACTTTGTCTGGCTCGTCTCGCGTCGCGAGAACTTGGCTGCGAATTTTCCCTCTCGTCGCAATGACTTACGTTACGCGGAAGCGGAAGCATTGATACAGAATTGCCAGATGACGGGAATTGACTCGAATTGAGGGAAAGAAGTTACCCCCTCTCGGCTAATACTGGATTATTTATGTGGGGGAACTGCGGCGTAGAGTGGGGAGACAAGTCTTAATCTGGGGACAGAAGTCTTAATCTGGGAACAAGAATCTTAATATGGGGACACAAGTCTTAATCTGGTGACTCTGGTTCGCGACAACTCCGATGCCGCGTCGCTATTATTCGGAATGTGTCGGGTTCAGTGGCGCGTTACCCCGTGGGCAACTTGGGCAAATGCCCGGGGCCCCGAACACAAACCAACATCTACGTGTTTCTAAATTCTACGTGTTTCTGATAAAGTTATTTAGTTGGGGTTAGGGGCCCCGAAATTCTACTTTGCCCAAGGCCCCAACTAGTTATATCACGCTACTGGTCGGGTTGTCTAAAAAAACAAATAGTATTCGTACCTCGTACGCACCCGCTTGGAACGAGTACCTATACACACTCTCGACCCGCAGCTGCAGAAAGTCGAGTCGATAATCAGCCGTCCATCGATATGCCCGCAAGTTCTCTTGGAAATAAGAGCGATCGGCAGTCCGCGCGGCGCCGCGCGAGGGGTATTGTTAACTTTCTTGAGGAAAGAACGTGGCTGCTCACGGCGAAGATTCTGTCCATATCGAGAACCGATCGACTCGGGAGACATGTCCCGACTTCGCCGATGTAACCGCTGATCGATGAGAAGCGGGAGAGCCTGGTCCACGGATCGTCACGGAGGAGGAGCCCAGTAACCGTAACTTGAACATTGAAACTCCTTTCGACAGAAGCCAGCGCAGTTCGAAATGTCGGCTTGAGAAGTCGGATCGAACCGGTACGACGCGACCGAGCGCAGAGGAGCCATTGCGAACGAGGAAGTCCGAAAGATGTAGCCTAGGACTCGGATAGAACGGATGACGAGATAAAGAGGGAAGGGAAGAAAAAGGATGGAGGCGAAGGAGGTGTGGTCCGAGTCCTGGTGGAAAACCGAGGGCTGAGGCAGGATGCACAAGCACACCAGCCAACTACGTGGCTCCGGTGGCTCCGGTAGTTCCTCCGGCAGTTCCTCCGGTGGTTCTGGCGGCCCCGGAAGCGGACAGCATGTCGCCAATAGAGGTCCTGTCAGAAGATGGAACAGCTTCCACGGTGGTGGAGGCGTTGGCGGAGGCGCTAGCAATTTCAACGACACCGTCGGAAATGGCAATCTGCCCTCCAGCATGATCGCCAGAGCTCCCCAGGAGCCGTTCAGAGCCGTCCCAAAGGCCGTCCAGGCCCTGAGGAGCGAATCCGTCGATAGAAGCCATCGCGCCCAACCACCGCCACCGCCCGCCTTCCCCCGAAGACGTTTCTCCGTCTGGTGAGTCCGAACACTCCTTATTTTAACGCTACCACTGCCGTCGGGACGACGCTATGCGACGCGACACGGGTCCCGTTGATACGGTTATTATGATTTTTGTTATACGCCTGAACGTAACAGTAAAGTAAATGTAACATACGGACCGAGGACCGTCTTGCCGTACGCATTATGCATACAGAAGATTAGATAGGGGAAAGTGTTACGCTCAGGGACGTCTAGCTCCCGAAGCGCCTATCTTTCTAACTTGTCCATGTATTCCTTTTCATGCACGATTTCACGCGCGATTACTATGTTCGTCGTTGGACTTGGAATTTTCGGGCCCGCTGAGGTTCCCCTGTCAGCCAAGTTGATCCGATTGTCAGCCTGTAGTTATTGCACGGTACGCGTTTGGCACGACGCGAGGCGACGCAACGCGCGACGGTCTGTCCCACGAGGTCATGGGAAGGCGGTGCAACCGGTTGACAGTTTGGTCGTTTTGCCATCCTCGGAATACAGTTAGCCAGCTAATAGAGAAAGAAAGGTTGAGACGCGAGGCGAGGCGGACGGGCGACGCACCGTGTAACGGCGCCGACAGAAATATTTCATTAGGTCGGCCAGATAGCAGATACCATAGAAACGGGGTATGTTATTCGACGGAGTGGACGAACGTTCCGGCATGTGAATGCCGTCGAATGGGACGGCTTAACGGGCGCGTTTCGCGGACGCAGAGCCACTTTCCGAGGAAAATTACGACGAGCCTTCCTCGGAACTGTGTTTAGGGAAACCGGGACAGAAGGAGAGAAAAGCGGTCGGACAGCGGCTCTCATCGATCTTGTTCGCGCGCCAGCTGCTACACAGGTTCCGCTAAATAACACTGTTAACATGTTTTCGCGATTAGCTCCTGAACTATGGGTCAAAACAAATTTGTTCCGGTTCGATGTGACCGACGTGCGACGGAGGCGGTCTCTAAAATTGTAGAATCGCTCGAGATGCATTTACAGAGTATAATGCCTGTAGAACCATCTTCTTACGGTCTGTCGCATAAATTGTTTAGGTAGGCGAAAGCACCGTTCCAGCAGTTGTTGGCACGTTTAGGGAGGCCGCGATGGTTTCCAACTGTGACACAACGTCCGCGATATCGTTCCAGGTTTAATACTCGTGTTCCACCTGTATCACCGAAGTCGCAAGGCTAGCCGATGAACGAATCAATTAAATGGCACACAGGAACTGAAAATAAGTTTTACATCTAGGTCGTCCGATCGATCGCTTCCCGACAGCATGCTGTCCATAGAGCATCTGTGTTTTCGCAATATTTGTCTATTCTCAAGGTTTCTAACTTTGACGCAAACACTGGCTGAGTTTGTTGCAGTACCGCCAGATCAGGACTTTCCTCCTACTGTACCCTACCCCTTCTACGAAGACATTCCCCCTTCCGCCGCAGTCCGGTCACGTTGCGTCTGCGTCGTGACTGGCCCAGCAGTGGCAGATAGGGGGCAACTGTATTCCCCTCAATTTCCCCACCATTAATTTTCTGGTTTTCCACTCCTCAGCACCATTCCTAGCTTGACTTTATTTCCAGAGCCGAGGAACTGGCCCGGAATTATTTCTTTCATAAGATACCAGTCGAATGGTGGGGAACGTTGGTAGGCGCTGACAACAGGGGAAAGAATCAGTGTGTGGCCCATGGGTCCCCAGTTCCCCGGATTTACCCGATGCCCTATAGTGTATAGAAGATATAGACCTCCCTATACTCTATACTCTTTATCTTCGCGATGTTCCTCGTTACCTGCGTTCACCCTAGACCCTAGACCCAAGGAGAGGCCCTCAGTTACGCACAATACGATTGCCCACGACCACTTTACGCGAGACCCAAGAGGTAGGCACGCGTGAACGTTCTCCTTGTACCAAAAGTCAAAGCTTCCTGAAATCGACCAGCGACTATCGCCCGCATATCATTGCAGAGCAATGATCTCCGACCACCACGACTCGCCCGAGCCGTGTACGCCGTTAATTACATACACGTACCGGTTCTTCGAGACACGTTCGAACCCGTGAATCAAACGACGCGACGCGAATATCAATCATCGACATAATCTCGATCGGAAGGGTTACATGCCGCGCGTCGAAACCTCGCAACAGTAGAAGAAGAAAATGGGAACGATGAAGGAAACCCGACGATGTCGTAGGAGACAGGCTGGGGCACGGTCTGCCCATAGCGGAACGATTATAATCATTGGGATGGGCACGGTCGACGCGACGTTATAGGGTTAACTCGAATTGGGGTTGCCAGATGAAGGAGAAGCCAGTCGATGTCATCCGCATCGGATTCAATTTTCCGCGGTACGCGAGTATATTCGTGGTGCATCGCGTCCCGGTATCTAACAGTTGCTTGCGACGAGAACGCTGTTTAATTTAATTTCCTTCGCGTTCAATTTATTAGTTCATGCCTGTCCAACTTCGTCTTCGTCACGAGCCACACAGTCCCCTCCATCAATCAGTGCTCTTCTGGCGGTACGACCATCGACCGTGCCAAATAGTGGGGGAACGTCACCTCCCACCTTAGCGGGATGATGAAATGGGAGAACTATACGTAGGAGAAATTATACACACATAGGGTACTCAGTGTTAGCAAGATTATACATAGGGTACTCAGTGTTAGCAAACTTACACATAGGGTACTCAGTGTTAGCAAACTTATACATAGGATTCACCAGAGTTGGGGACAGCTACGGGTAAAGCCACGGGCAAGTGACTTGATGGAGTAGGGCTTATTCTATTTCACTGAATCTCGACGTAACCTGCAGTCGATCTCTGTCACCGTGTGACGTTCAGCCTTGCCCGCAGGGGCATGGCTTCGTGTCCGCCGCTCTGTGTATGCCCAGGGCAAGGAAATCGCTGCTCGTACGGGCAGACACTGCACAGCTCTGGGGTACACAGATACCGAAACTTTGGGTAACACTAGCTGAGAGGGACGCAAACCTAGGGAGGTCGCTAACTTCCTCGACCCGCGGGAATTCGTGAACTCGAGTACGATAGCATCGACGCGACGGAACGGGGGCAGGGACAGGTGAATATTATGCTGGTTGTAGATATGTACCTGTGTTTCATCGCGTACCCGCTTGTGGGCAAGCCTACCGAGAACGGGGTTGGCTACAAGAGGGGTCAAGAACCTTGGGCAACCTTGCGGGCTTCTATTCGGCATGTCTCATTCCCAGTCTGTCCTGATTCACCACGCGTTCAGGTGTGATCCGCGGTTGTCGATATTCGTTGCATCGTGCTGCACCTCGTGGAAAAGTACGCGTCCATAGTGTCCATACCGATTGCTTGGCAGCTTGTCTCCGCACTCCGTTCTCTGGTAAGCGGCTAGGGGATACTTATCCGTGGTACGGACCCAGGGAACAGGACAGATTATTTTCCTTTGAGATTGCTACCATGGCTAGTTGATGCAGACCTGACTCAGGTCAATTAACCTCCCTTACGGTGGCATTTAAATAACCCGCCAGTCGGGAATTCAGAACAAGGGAATTCAGTGTAACACGATTATCTTTGCTCTGTTTAGTCGAACGTCGCTCGACAGACTCGCCTTTGCAGACATTACTGGTGGTGTACTTGGGTAGCAGATTAATTCTTACATGTCATCATTACCATGTTCGTTATCCAATGGTCTTCCGTGTAATCGGGACCATAGCTGCAACAAGGACCTTTTTTCGAAGAGGTGGTCAGTAGCGCGTTATAACTAGTTGGACCCTTGGGCAAAGTAGAATTTCGGGGCCCCTAACCCCAACTAAATAACTTTATGAGAAAAACGTAGAATTTAGATCTAGGTCTGTGTTCGGGGGCCCCCTTTTGCTTGGGGCCCCGGGCATTTGCCCAAGTTGCCCATAGGATAACGCGCCACCGGAGGTGGTCAGTAGCGCGTTATAACTAGTCGAGGCCTTGGGCAAAGTAGAATTTCGGGGCCCCTAACTCCAACTAAATAACTTTATGAGAAAAACGTAGAATTTGGATCTCGGATCTTGGTTCCCTTTTGCTTGGTTTCCTGTTTACGGATTCCCCGCACCCCTGGTGCACATCCTATTTAATAATTTTTTTCGTAATCTCAATAGCAGAAATAATTTGGATAATTGTAATTATTACTGTGACTGTGTTATAGCTTTCAACCATTCAATGAACTTTCAGAGGTTAGAGCAATATTAACATTATTTTGATATTTCCTGTTCCAGCTTTGGAAAGCGGACGGGTGGCAGTGCCAGGAGACCTAACGAATGCTTCGTTCTCGAGTCCTCCGAGATGATTGTTGTAAGTACAAACCGTATTTCATTAAACGATTTCAATTAAAATGCCTTGTACCGAAACTAGAACAAATTCGCCATCGTGGTTATATTTTCCCCGATCGTATGTTGTAATTTCAAAAAATATTCGCGGATCGTGCAAATCGGAGGAGCACGGTTCGTCCCATATTCGCTAATGCACGCGCTGCAGGAATCCCCGTTGCAACCACGTCCACGAGCTATGCCGGATATAGTAGCGATATCGCATAATGAAAGACAATGCTGTCCAGACTGGAGACGCAGCCTGCTAGACAGTTAATCGATAGTTCCTCTCCCGTGTTATGTTCGCCTCGAGTTTTCGAGACTGCACCGTTGCGCTTCCCGCTTCCCCCTCCCCCATGCACGTTCTGTCTACTTTTGTTAACTGTTCGAACGTTCTACACGGATGTTTCGATGGAATTGCCACATCCACTTGTGAATCGGTGTAGTTTTATTTATTCGAAATAGTTAATTTTGTATAATTTAGTTTTCCTCCAGTTCTCAATTTCCTATAATTTATTTTCTCTTAAGTTGTGTTATTTTTGTATAATTTATTTTTTCTTATGTTGTGTTATTTTTGTATAATTTATTTTTTCTTAGATTTTGTTATTTTTGTATAATTTATTTTTTCTTATGATGTGTTATTTTTGTATAATTTATTTTTTCTCAATTTTCTTAATTTAGATTTCGATGATTTTTGGATATGTCATAGAAACTTGCAAAGGAAAATGTTGCTCAAAATATTGAGTTCTACGACCTTTCCAAAAATCATTAAAATCGTTGGGGGCGTCACGCATCGAAAGGTTCGCCTTAAATTAAATTGTTTTTATTTTTTGAACCGCGATGGGAGCCCTGGGCTGCAGCCAATAAAGCCCGCGCCTAGATCCGTCCCTGTTTGCACGGAACGACAAATGTTGACAAACATTCGGGTAGAAAAATTCGTGACATGGCTTTTTTCATTGAAATCGACGAGCCGATAATATTTGAGATACGTCGTGCAACTTTATTTTACAGTACGATTGTCGTGTCGCTCGTCCCGAATCCATTCACGTGACAGAAATATTTGATCGAAAAATTGCTTTTCGCTCCGATAAATCGAGTGTGCCAAATTTGATTGGTTTTTATTTTATCGCGTGGAATATAGATTGTTCCGAAGATTTAATTTGTTCGAAACGCACGCGCACGGTGAATGAGATCCGTGACTCGTGCTGCCATCTGCAAGCCAGTTCCCTGTTTTACCGACGGCGCGGGAATCCGTAGATCCTGAAGATCGACGGATTCGAAACTGTTTTGCCTGCGCTGCGTGCCGATCGATCGACAAATCTTAAAACACTTCCGTTTCTTAGGGGGGGAGGGGGGCGTTGGAGTGTACTCATCGTGGTGGAATAGGATAGTGGAAGGGGGAAAAAGAGGACACGGCATGTGGACCGTTTGCTCATCTTGAAACAAAGTATCAAATGGATTACCTCGAAATCTCTGTTTAGATACGATTCTGAGATCGTTTCATCGATACTTTGTAATCTCTGTTTATTAATACGATACTGAGATCGTTGATTCATTTTTGTGCTGGTAACTTATCGGTAATCCAACAAAGGGTCTTCCATTGGGTCCATTGGGGGTAGCACTTTAAATTTCGTGCTATTTTTCATTTGTGAAGTTTGGAGTCGTCACTCTTTGATATGTGGTCAGTAAAATCGTAAAGAATTTTGAATTGTGAATTGTAAAAAATTTAAATTGTAAACTGTAAAAAGTTTTAAATTGTAAATTGTATTGAGAAAATTGTGACATTTTAAATTGTAGAAAATTGTATAATTGTGAAATTTCAAATTGTAGAAAATTGTATAATTGTGAAATTTCAAATTGTAGAAAATTGTAAAATTTTAAATCGATGAAAATTTTGAATTGTAGAAAATTGTGAAATTGTAGAAAATTTTAAATTACGGGAAATTGTGAAATTGTAGAAAATTGTGAAATTTTAAATTGTAGAGAACTGTAAAATTGTAAAATTTTAAATTGTAGAAAATTGTGAAATTGTAAAAAATTCTATATTTTAGAGAATCGTCAAAAATTATTAAATATAAAAAGACAGCGTTTTTTAATAATTTAAAATAAGAGATCTTGGTGGAAGACCCTGTATTTCCCAAATTAGCCAATATTGAAAATATCCTTTTAAAGAGAGACTCTAATAGCGACAGACCACAAGTACGGATTTATTTGATTTTACCGAACCAGAAAAAGAAAGAAAATAACAGTGGTCAAAGTCGATTCGTCGCGACGACAGATAGCGTTCCGAATTTTCCCGGAATTCGAGATAGGTATGTATTTATGTTCGACGAGATATAAATCGATTTCCTAAAACCGCCGGAACTTCGGCTGTGAATCATCTCGGCGCGGTCTAAAACTCACGGAAACTCGTTATCGTCTGACAACCCAGCGACGATAAGACGATCCGAAGCCGATCAATGAAAACGCCCGAGTAACTCGATTCCGATGGCAATAGCTACCTCGACCGGCAGTCGACAGAAATATTTTCAACGAACATTTAAACACTATCGCTCGACGATTTTCAGAATGTCGTACAGAATAAAGAAAATACATAGAACTTCCCCGTTTCCAGGATTGTAAGGTTGCGGAATTCGCGTTCTCATTTCTCGACAATACAAAAACGAGGCTTTTCAGTAGTCAAAAGCGCTAGATAAAAGATCGATCTAGGGCGCTATCGTCCTCAAAAGTCCTATTTTTTTTATTACGAAGCGTAATTTGCATTATTCGCCAGAAAATAGCTACATTCGCAGTTGTATGCTCCCGAATAATGCAAATTGTTAACGCCTTGTAAACGAAAAAATAGGACTTTTGAGGGTGATAGCGCCCTAGATCGATCTTTCATCTAGCATTTTTGACTACTGAAAAACCCCATTTTTGTATTATCGAGAAATAAGAACGCGAATCCCGCGCCCTTGCAATTCTGGAAAAAGGAGTCTACTCCCTTAATTCGTCTCGTTGCGTTTTTAGATTAGATTCCGCGTGTGATTCGCAAGGTGAGATGATGCGCGAAGAATTTTTACGATTCAACAGGGGAACCAGGGCCGGATTAAGCCTAATAGCAGAAGTAGCAAATACTGCGGGCCCCTTGGTTCTGGGGGCCCCGCGCTTGGAGCAGAAAATGTATAACTTGTAAAATTGTGTAATAGTTATTTTTGCTAAAAAAAAAGGTCATTCATTGTGTTTTATTTTATTATCATACAAAACCTAGGGCCTTCTGGTAATATTTGCTACAGGCCCCGTGCGGGCCTAATCCGGCCCTGAGGGGAAGATGATTTTGGATAAACAAAGACACGGAGTCGAATGCGACTATATACTTTGAGTTACGCAATACCGTTGCCAGCGTAGAGTACCGTGGACGCGTGCACACTATTGCATTATGTGCTGCACACACGCTGCGCCGACTTCCTGTTCGCGGCATCGTTCATTTAATTGCTCTGTGTGGACAGTAATTGTATTCATAAGTCCCAGGATAATTTGGAATTTTTTTCGACAATAACAATTTTTCATTGCAATCGCTATACTAGTGGCGCATGTGATACTCGTGGCCTAGTGCAAGAATTGCCAATGTTGGTATTAGGTGTAGAAATCAATTCGGTGCTTTTTTAAAACAAATATTTGTCTAATATTTTAATAAGTATTTATTTATAATGTAATACATCTCTGTTATTTTTCGAAATGGTCACCATTATTTTCGATCACTTTGGTCCATCTTTCAGGCAACTGGGGGGTGGGGCTGAGTGCGCTTACTGGACTGTATTAATACTTTGAGCTTATGGGATTGTTGAGGGGTTGAAACGTTCGGCAGTCGACGCGATTAAACCGTGCGCTATTTATTTGCAGTATCGGTGTAATAAATATTCGCAGCGATACATTTATTTCCTAAAGGAACGTTCTATTTGTTTTCAATCATAATTCGTATCGTGGTTTTATCGCGTTACCGGATGTCGAATCGCCGATCAACAAGATTCCATTCCAAGATCAGAAAATACAAGTAATCTTTTTAAATATATAAAATATATTTTTGGAAAAAATACAGCTGCAGAACGTCGAGCCGCTTTTACTTTTAGGAAAGAAGTCGGCGCTTTTTATCTCGGTGACACGAGTCTCGAACAGAATCAGAGCCGAATACAATGGACGAAGAGATATGGGGAATATTATATGTAGTGGATTTACGATTCTAGCTTCGAGTTCCAATGACGGATTAATGCGGAAATCCATTCGGCCTCTGCAATATATTCTACAATACAAATTCAACAATTCGTCTTTCAGAACCATCTCGGTCTCAATCACAGTAAAGTCGCGTTATTTCTCAGTGACCCTACCCAGAATTTGTCAAGTGCCTACCCCCTCCACTGAGGGGCAACGCCGCAGGGGCCAAAGCTCGAGCTGCCTCGGTCTGATCTCGGCTCGGGTATATCGGTGTGAACCACTACTAATCCAACTACCAAACTTCTTCATTTTTCATTATTTTTTTATGGGACTTCCACCAACTTATTGGTGGCATTTTTCTGATTAAAATGACACTAAACGCGATATAATTTCAACCGTATTTAGTGGTTTAATTGACGATGAAAGTTTCCGTGTTTACATGCTGTCCTTTTCTACGTTCGGCTTCCTTTGTACTTTCGGCGCGGTAGACTGGGTCATAAAAAATAGTGTCCCTACACGATATTTCTCCGTGCAGGACACAGCCATTTGCAAAATAACGCGAATTTACTGTAGTTCGGATACCGGAGGTTCTACGGTATCGTGGCTTTGGTCACACGAGCCTCCGGGAAATTTGTTTTTAAACGGCAATCGGTTGCATTCCGAAGCGTTGCGTTTCTATTTCGTTTTCATTTCACGGTACGCTCCGACCCGTTTCAGTTTGCCCTCTGGTTTCGCATCAGATATTCGGATCAATCAGCGTGCCGGTCGCGAATCATGGAAATCGAGAGAAAATTTATATCGAAATGGATATTTGATACTTGGAAACGGCGATACCCGTGTTAGTGGGCTGCGCCACTTGAAAATGTTATTATATGTTCCGTGACGTAAATGTTTATCCCCCATCGATCGGATCGGTTTTCATCTCGGCCGCGGGTTTTATGGCAAATTTGATGCGGGCGCTTCGATTAACTATTCGGGTAACATCCACTTGAATGAACGAATCCGATATGCGCCAGCGATCCTTGTCGATACACGTTCGTTGTGATTTAAGCGATATCTGATAGTACAGAAAAGCCTCGATCTAAGAAAAAAACGCCGGGTCCGTGATATTACCTAGATCCTGTGGTTCTATTATTTCTTTGTGACCTTGAATGGATTTTCTTTATTTTTACCAACATATTTCTGCCTTTTTTCTGAATAAAATGATACCAAACAAGGTATTATTTGACCCATGTTGACTGTACCTACGTGTGAAGCATAATGTACATAAGGGGTATAGATTTAATTAAATTTATTAATTTATATTTCAATTTGAATTATCCCCCTTCAATTTAAAATTTTATATAAACCATAATAAATTCACTAATTTCGTCGTAGTAAAAATTTTTTCATCTTTTTTGGAAATGTTTAAACAAGCTTAACTTTCTATTATTATAAGCTAACAGAGATTTTTCTGCAAAATCGAACGGTTTTACGAGTTATAAATCTTTCATTATAAAATATATTCAGTGAATAACAATCGTAAGACAAACAATACAGTCATTGGCACATTTGCTAACAGTCATATGTGGAACTCTGTTATGAAAACTTACAACGTTGCTTTGAAATATATATAAGAAGCAATAAAAAAATGATTTTCCATACCAGGAATGCTTAATATTTGCCGTTTAAATCAAAAGTGCCAATAACTGCTGCAATGCCAGCAATAGTACAGTTTACCCTACATACATTAGATATAATTTAGGAAAGGTAACACTATTCGTAGAGACGAAAGTCGCACTATGCAAGGGAAGACTGTGGGTAAACTCTACTTTACCGGACTCAATATTTGTGCCTTTCTCCTATAAATTATTATGTATTTGGTATGTAATCAGGTAGATTTGTACCCGGGGCGACTGCAGTTCGAAGTTTCGACCCTGTAGGATCAATGGTTCAGGAGTTATGCTTGTTTAAAGTTGAGCATGTCGAAAACACTGCAAATTGCTCAACTTTAAGCGACCATAACTTCTGAACCATTGATCCTAGAGGATCGAAACTTCGATCTGCAGGTTCCCCGAGTACAAATCTACTGGATTACATACCAAATACATAATAATTTATAGAAGGAAGGCACAAATTTCGAGTCCGTTAATTAGCAAATGCACGGTGTACTGCGTCGAACGAAATGTGTCCGCGTGAACGTGCAGGCATTGTTCGCGAATTATGTACAGCAGATTAAAGCAACGTTCGCGGTACCGGAGAGAGTTTCGAACTCTATTTTCCCATCTCGTTTTATCCCCGGCCGGTATAACGAGTTCCGTCGACGCGGATGCAAATCCTTAAATGAAAATGAATCATTCTCGTAAACTCTCCGCCTGCGAATATTAACGCTGCGCAAACGTTATTCCGAGGGCTTCGAAACGAACCAGGAATGAAAAATGTGGAGGAGGACAGGAGGAATAATTCACCGCACACATACAGGGTGAGTCACCTAACGTTGCCACCTCAAATATCTTTGTTGTTTTTAAAGATACGTCAAATGTCTGAAGGACAAAGTTGAATGGTAAAATGGGGTTCATACGGTACCAACAAAATTTTTGTTTTCATGTATTTTTTTTAGAGATATGAAGGTCACCTTCATTTTTTTAAATAGAATGTCCTATTTTTTTATGCCATAAATCGATAGAGTATCAAATTTTGCATATAAAAGTGTTGACCTTCATATGTCCTAAACCTAATAGTTAACAAGATATTATCCAAAGAAGAAAGAAAATTATTTCGATAATATCTCGTTAACTATTAGATTTAGGACATATGAAGGTCAATACATTTTTACCCAGAATTTGATACTCTATCGATTTATGGTCTAAAAAATAGGTCATTCCATTAAAAAAAATGAAGGTGACCTTCATATCTCTAAAACAAATTACATAAAAACAAAAATTTGTTTGGTATTGTGCGAGTCCAATTTTACCATTCAACTTTGTCCTGCGGACATTTGACGTATCTTTAAAAACAACAAAGGTATTCGAGGTGTCAGGTATATGTACAGGGTGAATCACGAATCGTGATCAGTAGAGATTACTCTGTTATTAGCAGTCCGATCGAAAATTTTTTCATCAGGTATAACATGGTTTCAAGAGATCTTACACGCGATTATAGTAAATTTTTCGTCGACTCATTCTTTTTTGATTTTTCAAGGTCACCTTCAATTTTTTTGCAAATACACCTATAATTTTTTTACACCTAGTTGTTAAAGGATTTCAAGGTGAATTCGGAAACGTATCATAACATTTAAAGAACTGCTAAAAAAATTGCTTTTTTAATCTTTTTTACAAAAAATTTGCTATAATCACGTGAAAGTTCTTTTGAAACCATGTATATGTGATAAAAACATTTTCGATCGGACAGCTGATAAACAGAGTAATCTCTACTGATCACGATTCGTGATTCACCCAGTACACACCAATAAAAATTTTAAATTTATATACTATATACAATTTTATATTACCCTCAATAATATTAAATTTTCATAATGTATAGGAGATGTGGCAGTCTCTCAACGTGTTGAATTGAAGAAAGTATACAGGGTGGTCCGCTTAAATAAGGCCACCTAAATATATCTTCAGGTTATAGTGACGCAAAAAATATTTGTTACGTAATGTGCATGGTGTCAATGGACCAAATATCTGGCAAGAATATTTGTGTCCGAAGCTCATTTTCTCAGGAGTTATCAAGGTCATCAATGCTTTTTGATAAATAACTAAATTTTTTTTGTGTTGCATCGTGTAAATGGTCGGAAAATACATTCAGATATGTATAATAACATGACCTTGAAATGACCTTGATCTTTTAGGTCACGTGCTTCATCTCAAGGTCATTTCAGGGTCAAGTTATTATATATCTCTAAATGTATTTTTCGATCAGTTACACGATGCAATACAAAAAAAATGTAGTTATGTATCAAAAAACATCGATGACCTTGATAACACCGAAAAAAATGACCTCCGGAAAAAAATATTCTTGCCAGACATTTGGTCCATCGACACCATGCACATTACGTAACAAATATTTTTTGCAACACAACAACCTGAAGAGATATTTAGATGGCCTTATTTAAGCGGACCACCCTGTATACTATAACAATTTCATATTACCCTCAATAATATCAAATTCTCATAATGTGTAATGTATAGGAGACTGTGGCAGTCTCTCAACGTGTTGAATTGAAGAAAGTACATTTAGGTTTATACATTTGTCAACGAGCGTTACATAACTTTTCAAACAAATGGAATACGATATTGCAACAGTGCTCGATCGGGACGCGGGATTTGTTAATTTAATACGAGTCACCGAGCGTTTTTGTGCTTTCGCGAATATCAACAATGATTTATAAACTGGATCACATCCGTCGGATACTTAACACGTTGCATCGCGTCAGCAGTTGATTCATAACAAATCGGTGCTGCGCATTCGGAGCTTCCTTTGTGTCTTCTTCGGACAGCTTGTCGATTTATCCCAGCGAAAATGAAACTTTAACGTTCGAATACATATTTCAAATTTATTATATATAGAACGACTATCTCTTTAAATTTTAAATTTTAAAATTTAAATTTTATTTATTAATATATATATTAATATATATATATATATACATATATATAGGTATATAAATAGTTTAGAAATATTAAGTAGACAGTTTAGAAGATACTCGAGAAAAGCGATGTTATGAGGATTAATTTAATTATTGGGTCGGAACGGAAGTTCGTGGCGTTTGTAAATGAAAATTGAAATAGATTTCTTCAATAACATATTTTCCATTCTGTTCCATTACTTTTTAATAACTTCTCGCGTTATTGAATAAACATATGAATAAATATCTTAATTTTATCTTCGGGGCTCGTCGACAGTGATCGTGAACTTCGATTTTTAATTCGAAAACGCCACGAACTTTCGTTCCAACCCAATGTTTTAATGTCTAATCGTCTTGCACAGATTTCTTTTTAATTATTTGGAACAACTCGGGGGGGGGGGGGAGGATGTGCCGTAAAAGAAATTTTGACAAAAATTTTTGACAAGAGTAAATAAGAGCAATCCTACTGTAAAAGTGGAAACTTTAAACGAACGTTTTGACCTTCGTAATGGTGTTTCAAGGTCAGGTGTATCCGATGATAGGAGTCGATCGACGCCCGGTGAAAAATGAGTTCTTTCCTCGGCAATTCCCCGTCGCCGTTCGACGAGCCGCGTCAGCATTATGTCAGACTGTTAATAAGAAGAAACCCGAGACAATTTAAGTAGATCGTTGTGCAGGATGCGGGCCCTAATTGCGTAACGGGTATGCTTGTTTTATCCTTCGACACGAGGCGACCACAACGACGGGACGCGACCACAACGTCGCGACGATGCGACGACAGATGCATTTTTCAAGAAGCTTATCGTCGCTGATGAATCGACGTCGGGCGCCTAGCTGTAGCCGCGTCACCGTCTGGACCGGATCTCGCGGAATAATTATTCAAATCGCGTGTCGTGCTCGATAAAACGGTGAAAAATCGTCGGATTTCATGGAATTCGCCGTGTTCAAAGTTCAAACCCATCCACCGTTTCGTCTTGTCCGGTTAAGAGAGGCTGAGAATGCAACGAACAAGAAGAGTTGAATAGGAATTGTTTCATTAAGAGATCGGGCCAGCCCTAATTAACCCTCTATTGCATGAATTTTTATGTCGAGTTGAAAAAATAAATATGGCTGTTGGCCTACTTAAAAATGAGAGTAGTCATGAGATAAATAATGAAATTTTATTAGAAAGTGCTATTTATTGCATTTTATGACTGTTCCTGTATGGAAACTTTATACATATGCGATTTTATTCGTAAGCGCAATGTTCCCACTTGGAACCAACCTGCTCAGAGTCTTCAGTATTGTCTAATCCAGGGGTTCTTAAACTTATGTAGTCCGAGGCCCCGCTTTTGAACAACAATTTTTTGTGGACCCCATCCCAACCCTAGGCATTTTACGTCGTTCTTAATTTCTGGCTCAATAATCTCATAGGCACTACGTTATAATAAAAGTTAATGTCAGAATTGTTTCGCGGACCCCCAGGGATCCGCGGACCACAGTTTAGGAACCTATGGTCTAATTAATTTACTATAGAACATTAAGTCCCCAATTGGGAACGGAATGCAATAGAGCAGCGCTCGGATTTACTTACTCGCGACGGCCGAGTTTCGAAGGCTACGGCCGCGCGTCTCGCTCCCTGTGGCGACCCTAGTTCTCCTGGACGCCACTAGTAGTCCTAGGCGCCACTAGTAGTCCTAGGCGCCACTAGTAGTCCTAGGCGCCACTAGTACTCCTAGGCTTCACGAATAGCGACTATGGAACACGCCTGAGGAGCTCCGAACTAGGACCGCCACGGGGAGCGAGACGCGCGGCTGGGTCGAGGGGGCGTAGCCCTCGAAACTCGGCCGTCGCAAGTAAATCCGAGCGCTGCAATAGAGGGTTAATAATGTTGGACGTCCGCTAAAAACGAACCCGTTCATCTTCGGCGCATCAATGGGTGAGTTTCGTGCAGCGTGGAAAACGTGTGGTCGAATGATTGCGCGGTGTGTATAGTATAGTGTGTTTACGCTAGGGAGCAGCAAAGCGTCGCCACATCCGTACTGCGTAAGCGTTCACGGTCAAGAATTCGCTATGAGGATCTCCCCGTACAGGAAACTCGCATAAAATTGACTCCGTGACTCGGCCGACCGTTGTCGTTAACCGCCAATCCGATTTTATCTCCTGAAATCCAGCTGTACTCGACTGCATGCGTTCTTCGGGGGTTCTCCGGGGTCAAAGGACCCCCTTCGCGGTTAGAAAACACAGTTTTTAGATGAAATTAAAGTTCACTGAAACTTGAGTTAGTTTGGGTTAGTTGGGTAGGCATCCAGAGATTGTTAGACTAGGGACCTGGGCAAGTCCACGAGTCCCCTTCGCGATTTGGAAACAATTTTTAGATAAAATCAAAGTTCACTGAAACTTCAGTTAGTTTGGGTTAATTGGGTAGGCATCCAGACAGTGTTAGATCAGGGCCCTGGGCAGTCCACGGGTCCCCTTTGAGATTGGGAAACAGTTTTTAGATAAAATTAAAGTTGACTGAAACTTGAGTTAGTTTGGATCAATTGGGTAGGCAAGCCCAATGGCTGGTGTGCGCTTGAGGATGTGGGGAGTGCCGTTCACTCCTCCTCGGCAAAATGTACTACTAACTAACTAACTAGTTGGGTAGACCCCCAGAGAGTGTTAGACCAGAGATAAAACTTTAGATAAAACTAAAGTTGACTGAAACTTCGCGGTGAAGACACAGTTCTCCGTCAAAATGGCGAATGAGTCGCCGCAATTAAGAAAAGCTTGAGTTAATTTGGGTTGATTGGATGGGTAGGCACCCAAAAAGGGTCTCCAAAGTTAACGGTCCGCCGCTGGTTCCTCACGCATTCTAGAATCTAGAAGGTCGGCAACGGCCGTCACTTTTCAGCCCATTTTCGAGGGCTACGCCTCCTTTCCCCGACCGCGCGTCTCGCTCCCCGTGACGGCCCTAGTTCGGAGCTCCTCAGGCGCGTTCCATAGTCGCTATTCGTGGCGCCTAGGGGAACTAGGGCCGCCACGGGGAGCGAGACGCGCGGCCGGGAAAAGGAGGCGGGGCCCTCTAAAATCGGCTGAAGAGTGACGGTCGTTGCCGACCACTGATCTAGAAGACCCCGGTTTGACCCAATTTTGAGTAGACAACGACCCTAATTTTGAATAGACAACGACCCTAATGAGAATTGCTGAACTGCTTTGCACTTTATTTTCCGTGTACCGATGTCGAATAAAACGAAGACGGAGACGGGCATTCTTCGCAGAGCAGATCGTAGAAAGTAAAAGGAGCACCGGCGAACAAGCGGACCTCTCAGTTGGTTGTCGCGCGCCATCAATTATGCGAGCAGTCCTCGGTTGATTTAACGTGTCTCGCACGTACAAAGCGACTTACTGCGCGAGATGTAAATACGGTTTATAATCCCGTATGGTTAATGGTCCCTGTGGAAGCGACAAGCCTCTCCCGTAGGTTCGCCGGCAAAAACTGGCAACGGTGAGCCGCGCCACGGTCGGCTTTCGGCTTTCTGCGGAATGGAAAGAGGGAAAAGAAAGTTAAGGAGCTCTGGCAGAAGTTCGCTCTTAAAATAAATCGCTGGCCAGACAAAAATGCAGTGTGCCTGTGTCGCGGCGAAGGTATTCCTCGAATTTCTCTCTCCCTCTTTGTTTTTCTTCGATCAACGATGTCCACGAGTTTCGCCTGCCAATGACGATCAACGGGACCATGAATTCGATGATTCCGTAAACTTTGGGGCAAAATGAACTACCAAAATCAAAATTTTCCACCTGATTTGCAACCAACCGGGATGAAATAGAAATTCATTTTCTTCCTTAATACGTTTAATTGGTCGAAAATAATATAACAGCGGTTTCGAATTCCGCCGGTGTCTTCACTGTGTTGAATCACATCTACGAATTTTTATTGTAAACGCATAAAACCCACTAATTAGTTTGAATTCAAGAAACAAACAGAATCGTGTCTCTAGAAATAATGGCGGTGGATTATGCGACTTTATTCGACTCGCCCGGAAAGGTTCGGCAACTTCAACTGAGCCCCCTCCCGCCGCCATCGCCGTAACGCCGAAACGTAAACATACGCGCGACACGATCCGTCGCCTAACTGCGACGCTCCGAAGACGTGTGTTCCATTTGTTAGGAACAAGGTCAACGGCACAACGAGACGTTCTATCCCTTCGTATCTAATAATGAAATTGAATTAGCAAATGACTCAAGTCGTCGACGTGAACAATCCCGGAACGACGGCCGCAATATTTCCGGATACTTCGGAAGTAATTCGCCGGAAACACCGGAACTAAACTTGGGAGGAAAGAAACCAGCTTACCGGGAATCGGAACACTTTCCTTCCAACGCCGTGAATCACTGGCGATCTATAATTAATGCCGCGGATAACAACCCAAAGAACCGAACGGTCAGCCGAGAATCGAAAACGAAACCTAATGAAATCGCCACGGAATAGTTTTATCGTAAATGTATTCGGAGAAACTGGTTCACCGAATTAATATAAAACCTGCATTGCTCTTGCCTCATTCCAGTTTCTGGAGAGCCATTAATCGACTATTACGCTCGCGACAAGAAATTTAAATTATGCCGAGTCGACGATGTGGGCCCTTTCACTCGGTAGGACCCAATATTATTCGACTGATGTTAATTGTTAATTCCTAATGTGAGATCGCATTCCTTCGCTGCATCATTGGATGCACTATCAGAATGTAAATAAAGCCATATCGTTCCATTTGGAAAAACAGAGGTGACCGTCATATCTCCTTGAAAAAATTAGTATCATCGGTAGACTGCGGATTTTATGCATTTATGACATGGGTACGTACAATTTAAGACGGTGGAGGTATGAAATGGATTTAAGGCCACCAGTGTATCAGTTTCACCTTAACGAGATAATCAAAAGAGGAATGAAATTTTTATTTGGCTAATGTGTCTTGCAATCGATGCAAACATTTTTTATTTTGCATAAAGATCCGCAGTCTAATCATCGGATTATGAGCCCATCGATAAATAAAGCTTCCCAGATAGCACCCGACTTCTTATAGACGTCTGTTTTACGTAGTTTTTAGGTCTGAACGTCCCAAAAGACGTCTTAGAGACGTCGTTCTTATATTTGAAATCAGACGTCTTAAAGACGTCGTTTCTACGTCTGAAATCAGACGTCTTAAAGACGTCGTTTCTACGTCTGAAATCAGACGTCTTAAAGACGTCTTTTCGGAGATGTCGTCTAAAAATATGCCTAAAAGAGGTCTCTAACACGTACCGTTTTGTAACACAAGACATTCAGGAGACTTTCGGGAGCCGTTCAGACGTCTTTCAGACGTTCGAATGTCTTGCAGCAGACGTCTTACAGATGTCTTTGGGATGTCTCAATGCTATCTGGGTTGGTCTGCTGCATTTTGATTTTGGTCTGATGCTATAACGTTTATGGCAGACTTATCTCGTCCTCGAGGACTTTTATTGAAAATGGTGCGCGAATCGTTACCCAAGCTTTCTCCGATATCTGCGCGTCGCGTTTGGCAGATAACGCGGCGCGGCGCGGCGCGGCGCGGCGCGGCGCGGCGCGGCGCGATGATTTCGCAATCGTTTTAACAATAAAAACGACGCATTTAACATTCCGTTGCGGCAACGAGAACGCCGTTGAAGCGTACACGCTCGACCCAGATCTTTTTCCTCGGCGCACGACTCTCTCGATACACCTGCGGCTCACCGTCGCAAGTCGCAGCACGTTACTCCGCGTCTGACAGAACCTGCGCCGCCGATACACACCGACACGATACATTCGAATAGATAGACCAGTACTATCGCACCACGCTCCACTGATTATAGGCTACGCTTTGCCCGTCGCATAATACACATTACAGATTGCCTGTGCCTTTGCGCTCTATCCGCTATCCCCAGATAGGATACTCGGCGGTTCCCCCTTGCGCAGCTGAATATCATTTCGTTCCATTCTGCGAGTTTAACGGGGTAGACTCCTTTCTCCAGGGTGCAAGGGTGCGGGATTCGCGTTCTCGTTTCTCGATAATACAGAAATGGGGGTTTTCAGTACTCGAAAACGCTAGATCAGTGATTCTTAAACTTATGTAGTCCCAGGATCCCCTATTGAACGACATTTTTTTGCGGACCCATTTTTCCAACCCATTTTACATCGTTCTTAAATGAGTTATTTGAATAAAAGCGAAAAGTTGGGTAAAGTCGTAAAGTCAGGGCCGGATGCAGCAGATGCTACCAGGAGGCCCTAGGTTCTGCATGGTAATAAAGTGAAAGTGAAACACCATGAATGACCTTTTTTTTAGCAAAAATATCAAATGTCAAAATCGTCTTGCGGGCCCTCGGTAAAGGATACGCGGACCTCTGGGGGTCCGCGGACCACAGTTTTGAGGACCACTGCGCTAGATTAAAAGATCGATCTATACTCTGTCCCACGAGTGAATAGACTCGTTCCGCGCAGCTCGGAAGATGGTGGGGGCGCAGCGAGCCTGTTATCTCTCACTCCACTACCCACTCCCCACTTTCTCGAACCAATTAGGGCCAAGATGCGCAGCGACGAACGAAAACTGGTCTTCACGCGGATCTATTCACTCGTGAGACGGAGCATAGGGCGCTATCGCCTGAATAAGCCGAAATTTCGGGTACCCGAGCCTCGGGCCGAGTCGGACAATGATCGAGTCGGGTTGGGTCGGGATCCCGAAAGTTTACGTTCGTTTAAGACGTCTTAAAGACGTCGTTTTTACGTCCCAAAAAGACGTCTTTAAAACGTCTTAAAGACATTGTTTTTACGACTGAAACAACACGTCTTAAAGTCGTCATTTCGGAGATGTCGTCTAAACTACGTCTACAAGACGTCTCTCAGATGTCTCTCAGACGTACCGTTTTGTAACACAAGACATTCAGGAGATCTTCCGGAGCCGTTCGGGAGCCGTTCAGACGTCTTTCAGACATCCGAATATCTTGCGGCAGGCGTCTTACAGATGTCTTTGATATTCCACGAAGCAGGTGGCGACGCGTATGTACTTATGTACGCGTGTATAAATCAAATTTTCAACTTTCTATTCATACTTGCCTATGTTCGCGTACACATGTCAGCGTAGGGGCTCAGTAGCGTGACGCGTATTCGTAACCGGTGTTTATGAAAGAAATAAAAAGAAGCTATATATGTAGTGGTGTTCGTGTTTTGTTGTCAAAGGGGGACAGGAAATTACACGCGTTACCAATAACAAAAAATGACCTTTCTCCCTTTCTCTTCCATATCGACGATGAGATTTTGCAATGTGTCATTAACAATTATCGTATATTATTACAATCAGCGATAGTTCTCACTATCGAAAACTATCGATGATTTACTTTTACGTTCGTGTTTCTTACAGTTGCAATCGTTTTATTCGACAAATATTGCTAAAATCCGATAAAACCAATGAAGGATCAAACTTGAAAAATGGTTTTTATCCTATAAATAATCGACAATATCAAAATTCATAAGATGAGCATCGATGGTATTGTATACAGTTCAGAGCGTAACTGATCACACACACTTTAAACCAGAATAACTTTTTTATGATTGGACCAAAATGACTTCAATTTCTCTGTAAGGCTAGAAGAATTAGTTTAGTAAATGACGTCTAAACAATATGTCGGAAAAATGCATTTGATCCGAATTGTGAGAAACAATAGCGAAAATTGGTTTTTTCAACTTTTTTGAAATTTAAAAGATGTGTTTGGTCGACTCGTATGAATTATATATGCTCTGAAACTTTCATTGAAATTGGTTAATTGGTTTACGAGTTATAAACGATCAAAACTGGTAAAAATTGCAATTTTTCACTTTTGATCGTTTATAACTCGTAAACCAATTAACCAATTGCAATGAAATTTTCAGAGCATATATAATTTATACTAGTTGACCAAACACACCTTTTAAATTTTCGTTATTGTCCCAGCTAAAAAAGTTATAAAAACCAATTTTTACTATTGTTTTTCACAATTCCGACCAAATGCATTTTTCCAACATATTTTTTAGTCATCATCTACTAAACTAATTCTTCTAGCCCTACAGAGAAATTGAAGTCGTTTGGTCCATTCAGAAAAAAGTTATTCTCATTTAAAGCTCATTTTAAATTAGAATTCAACTTCAACGTCATTGTGAATGTTTAAAACTCGAAACTTCAAGTTGTTTTATATTGTAAGTAATACGTTTATCTAATCATATAAAATTAAAGAAGACAATGTTAAAGTCCATCACTAATCGATAGGTAACCACAATAAAATCCGTTTGCCCAGGAAATTTTGCGCCGGATCGTTCGAATGTCGCGCGGTGTCTTGGTACGGAAGATAGTGGCGCCTTGGTTATACGATCCGTCCAACGATGCGTGTTGTTGCGCGTGACACGTTGGAAAAAAATACGAAAAATTAACATCCGTGATGAAGATAGCGAGCTTATCGTCGGTAGAGGAGACGAGCAGCGCCAGTCGCGTTTCGTCTGTCGATCTGCGTAGACAGAGTGGTGAAATTCTTCCATTTTCCGAACGACCCGCGTTACCCACGCGCTCATCAATCGAAAGTATCGCGTCGTGTTGTTGTCAGACTGTGAATTCTCGATGTATCTATTCATCACCGTAGAACGCAATAGAATGAAACGGTTTGACCTCTCGATCGGAGAGAACGATTTGTATCCGACTCGAATCGTACAGGAAACTTTCCATAACAGTTGCAGTAAATATTCTTAATGGAAATCCATCGAACACAAATTCTTACGATCAGCTGCAGTGGTAGACTCTTTTTGACTTCGACGCTCTTTATCTCCATCGTTATCTTTTTAATCGACTGCAATTATAATTATCTACGGCCGCCTCCTCGGTGTCTAAACTCTGGCTGATATTTGGTCGGAGTCGTTCTAAATTTGTGAAAAGCGAATTTATTAGGAAATTATTAGGTTGCCAACTAAATTCGCGACCGTACAACTTTTTTAGCTGGGCCAATAACGAAAGTTTAAAAGATGTGTTTGGTCAACCCGTATAAATTATATATGCCCCGAAAATTTCATTGAAATTGGTTAATTGGTTTGCGAGTTATGAACGATCAAAAGTGGTAAAAAGGCCGAAAATCTTGAAAAATTGCGATTTTTGATCGTTCATAACTCGTAAACCGATCAACCAATTTCAATGAAATTTTCAGAGCATATATCTGTGGTTGTAAGGAAGAACGCCGCGTGTCGCATACTTTCACTTTCACGAGACATTGCCGTTTAAAGTTTTGATTACCAATTCTTCGACAGAGGACATTGGTTAAACTGCATTATTTTCTGAGCCTGTCGAATTTGTTTTCATGACTTCTTTTTCTGATAAACACGTAAATCCTATACTCTAAAGCTCAATGCATAAACTCGAATTTTTTGAAATTGTGACATGCGGCGTTTTTCCTTACAACCACGGCTATAATTTATACGAGTTGACCAAACACATCTTTTAAATTTTCGTTGTTCGCCCAGCTAAGAAAGTTGTAAAAATCAATTTTTACTGTTCACAATTCCGACCAAATGCATTTTTCCAACATATTTTTTAGACGTCATTTACTAAACTAATTCTTCTAGCCTTACAGAGAAATTGAAGTCTGTTCGTCCATTCATAAAAAAGCTGTTCTGATTTAAAATGTGTGTGATCAGTTATGCTCCTAATTGTATATTATATATGAGTAGACTGCGGATCTTCATACATTTACAGCTAAATTGAATAGATGAAATCCAAAATTGTTGAAAAATTTTTTAAATTGAAGATATCAATGCATGAATTCTTCTCTACTAAAATCATTAAGGGAACAAATATAATTCAATTTAGTTTCTATGCCTTGCAACTAATGCAGACAATTTTTATTTTTTACTGAACTGATTTATTTATTTATTTCGCCTAAACAGATTGAAATTTTAGAGGGAACAGATTTTAATTTCAGGCTTCAAAAGATTCAATCTGAATATATAATATTATAATTATATGATACATATATTTCGTAACGTATAATAATTTGTTTATAATTATATTATATTATAATTATATACATAATATATAAAATATATATAATATATATAATTATATAATTTTATTATTACTAAATTGATATATATTAAATATAATTATATATATAATATAATTATTATTATAAAATATAATTATATATATAATATAATTATTATTATAAAATATAATTATATATATAATATAATTATTATTATATAATTATATAATTATATATATAAATGACTTTGAGAAAATGTGGAGGTCGCGAACTTAGTTGATTTTGGAACAACCGGTCTTTGTTTTCTTAAAGTTGAATTGGTTAACGAATATCTAGCAACCTCTAGATTATTAGTATTCGTTATTGGATATACTATACATACTATATAAATGATCGCGCAGTATCTACAGGACATACGACAGTGTAGATGCGACGCAGTGAATCATGGTCATGAGGTTGATGATCATGTAACTACATATCACGAGCCCTAATAACAACACGATCCACCGCGCTATATTTGTACACACGGTAGACTCAAAACAACCGTTCGTATAATTATGCTTGCCACTATTGCCACCGATTGATCCAATCACTGATGTTGTGCAATAAGATAACAGCGTTTCTACTTAAGGCGGTAGACTCGTTTCCAGGATTGCAAGGGTTCGGGATTCGCGTTCTCATTTCTCGATAATACAGAAATGGGGCTTTTCAGTAGTCAAAAACGCTAGATAAAAGATCGATCTAGGGCGCTATCTCCCTCAAAAGACCTGTTTTTTCGTTTACGAGGCGTAATTTGCATTATTCGGCAGCATGTAGCTATGAAAACAGCTCGAATTAATATTCGGACGCTCTAAAAAAGACGATAACTTTTTTAATATTGTACTATACGATTTGAACTTTTCTGGGAAGCTAGAGCAATTAGTTTGCTACAGGATGTGAAAAGAAATTTTTTCAAGAATTGCAATTGATCGGAATTGTAGAAAAAATACTAAAAGTTGCATTTTACAACTTTTTTATGTGGGCCTGTATTGAAAATTTAAAAAATACGTTTTGTAGATCTGTGTGGATTAAACATATTCTGCAAATTTCGTCCGAATCGGTCGACGTTGCAATGAGTTACAAACGTTTAAAGATGGTAAACATTGCAGATTTCCACGATTTTCAGCCTATATCTAAGAATTTTTACATCTTTCAATGCCTGTCGTTTCTCGCCGCATCAACCGATTTCGATGAAACTTTCACAGTGCATATAATTGAGACAGATCTACAAAACGTATTTTTTAAATTTTCAATATAGGTCCACATAAAAAAGTTGTAAAATGCAGCGTTTCAGTATTTTTTCTACAATTCCGATGAATTGCAATTTTTGAAAAAATTTTTTTTTCCCATCCTATAGCAAACTAATTGCTCTAGCTTCCCAAAAAAGTTCAAACCGTATAGTGCAGTATTAAAAAAGTTATCGTCTTTTTTAGAGCGACCGAATATTAATTCGAGCTATTTTCATAGCAACATGCTGCCGAATAATGCAAATTACGCCTCGTAATCGAAAAAATAGGACTTTTGAGGGCGATAGCGCCCTAGGTCGATCTTTTATCTAGCGTTTTTGACTACTGAGAAACCCTGTGTTTGTATTATCGAGAAATGAGAGGGCGAATCCCACGCCCTTGCAATCCTGGGAAAAGGAATCTACCTTAACATTGAAAATGACCGGTTTTATATTTTCCATCTTACAATTATTGAAATGATGATGTTACTTGCATGGAAATTGATTCGATAAATTTCTGTATCCAAGCACACATTGCAATAAAAATGGCGCCAAATCTGCATAAATAGAGTCTCCTCATTTTCAAGCCAAATTTCATTTTTATGGCTTTTAGTGCTCGGTGGATTTAGTGTTAAAGAATATGTAAAAAAAAGTTTCAATTTCTACAATAGAAAGACAGCATAAACGGCAAATAAAATCAGCGCGATTGTAAGTCGCTTCGATCGCGAGGCAATAGAGCCGGCTCGAAACCACGGATAAATCCCAGAAGCAATTCCCAGACAAATTAACCCGCCCACATAAGGGTGGACGAGGCAATCAAGAGCGAATCAAACGAACAGCTCGCCGGTTGATCACGAAAAACTTGAGAAAAATTCCTCCGTGGTTGTGGCCACGAGTGGCCGGGAGAGAGGAGCCCTCATGAAAAATTCCTGTAAAATATTTACGGGGCAATGTCGAGCGGCGAAGGCGGAGACAAATTATTCAGACGAATAATCTGGAAGGAAAAATCGTGTGCGTGAGGAGTCCCACCCCCCCTCCCCCACCCCCAACGCGCGACAGAAGTGAAACTTCTTACTTCTTGCTTATTAGGTATAGATAGAGATAAATTATTAGTATTTTTTTTATTCGACAAGAGATAGTAAATGAGAATAGTAAGGATGCGGGTATGATATCGAATGAAAAAAATTGTATTTTATTTTGCTTTATTTTACTTTATTTTACTTTGTCTTACTTTGTGTTACTTTGTCGTCTTACTTTGTCTTACTTTGTCTTACTTTGTCTTACTTTGTCATACTTTGTTTTACTTTGTGTTACTTTGTCTTACTTTGTCTTACTTTGTTTTACTTTGTCTTACTTTGTCATACTTTGTCTTACTTTGTCATAGCTTCTGTTATTTTGTCTCACTTTGTCTTACTTTGTCATACTTTGTCATACTTTGTCTTACTTTGTCATACTTTGTGTTATTTTGTCTTACTTTGTCTTACTTTGTCATACTTTGTCATACTTTGTCTTACTTTGTCATACTTTGTGTTATTTTGTCTTACTTTGTCTTACTTTGTCATACTTTGTCATACTTTGTCATACTTTGTCATACTTTGTGTTACTTTGTCTTACTTTGTCTTACTTTGTCTTACTTTGTCTTATTTTGTGTTACTTTGTCTTACTTTGTCTTACTTTGTCTCAGTTTGTCTTACTTTGTCTTTGTCTTACTTTCTTTTACTTTGTTTTACTTTGTTTTACTTTATTTTACTTTGTTTTATTCCCATGCGATCGGAATTTTCGTAACGCTCGAATTCGTAACGCTGGAAAATTGTAGCCCCCTCAGCAAAGAAGTTTCAATTCAAAAATCCAGTGACGAACGCAATCGCGCTGTCTTCGGGTGCTGCGTTACGGGTACGGTCGCTACACGGATGTGCGAGCTAAAAATTTCCTCCGGTTGGACCTCCACGGGTAAACGACGGAACGGCGACGCACGACCCACGACGCGGAGTACGCATATACAATCGCGTTTCTCCGGCGCGGCGCCTGTCTACTTTATTTTCGGTTCTTCCTGCGGCCCCTCGTCTCGGCACCATTGGCGTCACGCGACCCAACGAAAAACTCGTCGCAAGAAACACCCGTGAAATTCCGTTCCGACACATCCTACCAACGCAACGCGACGCGACGCAAGGTCCCTCTTCCCCGAGATCCGCTCGACTGCAAATTGAACGGGCGCGCAGTAGGGTATTTGGCCGAAAAACGGGAATAAAATGTTGTAGCGTTATTTATGGGCTCAGGGTCATAAAAAAGCAGGTCGTTGGATTCGTCTTGACGCCAGCTATAACATTATGAATTAAAAAATGTATTTCGACATTCAAAAAATCAAAATGATCTCCATTTTTCGTTGAAAAAAAATTTTTTTCGAAATTTCAAATAGAGAATTTTCTACATGTTTAAGTACTGTTCAACTTTTATTCGAAACATTTTGTCCTCAGATTATCCGAAACTCTTGAAAAGTCGTGATAATGGAGTGCTTTGAGCACGATGTACAGAGTTCAGGTACAGTGACTCCCACTAATATTCGGACACTCTTAAAAAGACGATAACTTTTTGAATATTGTACTATACGATTAGAACTTTTTGGGGAAGCTAGAGCAATTAGTTTACTACAGGACGCGAAAAAATTTTTTTGCAAAAATAGCAATTGATCGGAATTGTAGAAAAAATACTAAAAGTTGCATTTTACAACTTTTTTATGTGGGCCTATATTAAAAATTTTAAAAATCCATTTTGTAGATCTGTGTGGATTAAACATATTCTGCAAATTTCGTCCAAATCGGTCGACGTTGCAATGAGTTACAAACGTTTAAAGATACGTTTCAATGCCTGTCGTTTCTTCCCGCTTCAATCGATTTCGATGAAACTTTCACAGTGCATATAATTAACACAGGCCTACAAAACGTGCTTTTTAAATTTTCGATATAGGTCCACATAAAAAAGTTTCAGTATTTTTTCTACAATTCCGATCAATTGCAATTTTTGAAAAAATTTCTTTTCACATCCTGTAGTAAACTAATTGCTCTAGCTTCCCCGAAAAGTTCAAATCGTATAGTACAATATTAAAAAAGTTATCGTCTTTTTTAGAGCGTCCGAATATTAATTCGAGCTATTTTCATAGCTACATGCTGCCGAATACTGCAAATTACGCCTCGTAAACGAAAAAATAGGACTTTTGAGGGAGACAGCACCCTAGATCGATCTTTTATCTAGCGTTTTTGAATACTGAAAAACCCCGTGTTTGTATTATCGAGAAATGCGAACGCGAATCCCGCATCCTTGAAATCCTAGAAACGAGTCTAGCTATGGAGACTAGGTATGGTAAGTGGGTTCTCAGTGGAGAATATTTTGAAATTACATGTACTGGGTGTAACAAACTACATCAGAATTTTACCAAAATTTACCATTACAAGAGAAAATGAAGGTGACCTTGAAATCTCCAAGGCCATTTAAATTCCATGTTTAACAATTTTCATAAAATGTATCGTTTAACATTTGTTCTGGGTGAACAAGTTAGCTAGGACACCTCGTATATGTATATTTCAATTTTTGAAAAAGTTCGCAACCCTACAATCGTAGAGAACATACGTTTACCGAGTAAACGATGGTAGCGTGCGGGGAAATGTAAATGCTCGCAATATCCAGCCCTGTAATTATTCCTTTAGAGCGGCTTAACATCATTATCCAGCGCATAATCATAATCATAGGTATACGCATAATCCGATCGATACCCTTTGTCACTTCTTCGGATCAACGTCTGATCATTGCCATAACGCCATATAATGCACACTGTCGCCATGTAATGGCGATCCGCCATGTAATGCATTATACACAAAATGGTCGATAATATAGCAAAATGGTGGGTTTCACAAGCAGAGGAAATCAAAGTTAACACTAAACCTACCGAGTAACTGGTACATGTTCCCTTATAAAAATGACAAGATTGCTTTTATTTATATCTATACAGTGGTCTGTTATGAAATCAGTTTTATTATTTTTCTATGTTATTGTAAAATAAAATACTTGGAACCGGTCTTTTCGACCGGTGTTGGTAGGTTTACTTTTAATTAAGTATTGAGCTTCCTCTTTCCAGTCGCCAGACTGTGGAGTCATTTTCTTCTCGAGTGTCGTGTTAGTGTAGGACTCGTTATTAGAGCTCTCGACAAGAAGTCGAGAGTGATCTCGCAAGTGGTTCGGTCGCCATTTTTCGGGCCGAGTCCTAAATTTTTCTCGGATACGCAGCGACGTTATGGCGGCGTCGCTTTCTACGACACGTGTTCGACCATGTGTTACGACTCCTGGTCCTCGTAAAAATCACGTGCAGTCTAGAATTCTGTAAGAACGTGTTTCGGGACTAAAAGGTTAGATTGCGGCCATTGTACATACGAAATTATATGTATGCTTTTACCCGACTATTTCCTTTGTATGTGTGTTGTGTCTTTCGTTAGGTAGTGCTAGTTTAAATCACAAAGAAATGCTGCTTTTTTATAACAAACAATTGGTTTTACAATTTTGTTTACAGTTAGCAATTTTTCACAATTTTCCGATTTGCAATTTATAATTATTTCATAATTTTAGAATTTACTATTATTTTCCAATTTACAATTTTATGATTTACTATTATTTCACAATTTTACAATATACGGTTTTGCAATTTTGTAATCTTGCAATTTTAAAGAGTTACAATTTCCCAAATTTCTAATTTTACAAATTACAATTATTTTACAATTTTATAATATACTATTATTTTACAATTTACAATCATTATACAATTATTTTACAATATTACAATATACGGTTTTGCAATTTTGTAATCTTGCAATTTTAAAGGGTTACAATTTTCCAAATTTCCAATTTTACAATTTACAATTATTTTACAATTTACAATTATTTTACAATTTACAATTATTTTACAATTTACAATTATTTTAGAATTTACTATTATTTTACAATTTACAATTATCTTATAATTTTACAATTAACAATTATTTTACAATTTACAATTATTTTACAATTTATAATTATTTTACAATTTACAATTATTTTACAATTTTACAATTTACACAATTATTTTACAATTTTACAATTTATAATTTTATATACAATTTGCAATTATTTTTTTACAATTTACAATTTTATAATTTACAATTATTGTACAAGTTTACTAACCACACGCGTCGAAGGGGGACAACTCTAATCGTCACAAATAGAAAATAGCGCGAAATTCAAAAAGACACCATTTAATGGAAGACCCCTTCTCAAATATAATGATAGATTCGCGGACATCTTCCGAATGGAATGGAAACGAGAGAACATTTTTTAGGACAGGTGTAGCGACAACGTCCACCAACCACAGGCCATCGAAATACCAAAATGTTTTCATATCTTAGGGGACTCGCGCTTCGCTAGACGTTCCGAATTTCGCGCATAGGATCGGTACAAATATAGATTCCCGCTGTTATTTCGGAAAAGTAATTTTTCTCGACGAACGTTACTTACGTAAGCGAAAGTAACTCGAGTCTCCCGCTGGATCCTGGCTCCTACAGCTGCGATAATTGAATATTATCAGTAGACTGCGGATCTGTATGCAAAATAAAACTTGTCTGCGTCGATTGCGAAAAATAGAATCGAAATTCAATGTTATTTCTTCCCTTAATAATTTCAGTAGATGAGAAATCATATATTGACATTTTCAATTTTTACAATTTTGAATTTCATCTACATACTTAATTTTGCTATAAATCCATAAAGATCCGCAGTCTAATTATCAGTGATAATTTATCGTTATATCAAACATTGAAGTAGAGAAGTATATTCTACATCAAAATCTACAAGATTATATAAAAAAAATGTACATAATATTAATATTAAGAAATTTTGAATTAATATTTAAACAGTACATTATATTAACCCAGATAGCACACGTCGTCTTTTAGACGTCGTTTTTATGTCTGTTTTAGGTCTGAACGTCTTACGTCCCAAAAAGACGTCGTTTTTACGGCTGAAATGAGACGTCTGAAAGACGCCTTAAAGACGTTTAACAGACATGCTCAAAGACGTCAAAAGTTCGTCTTTAAGACGTACTGTTCAGTAACACAAGATATTCAGATGACTTTCTAGCGACGTTCCAACGACTTTCGATGGGTCTTTTAGACGTCTGAATGTCTTGCGGCAGGCGTCTTGAAAACGTCTCGGTGCTATCTGGGAATATACATTTTAAATATCAATTCAAAATGTTTGGGTCCCTGAAGTGAATGTTAGCCAAAAAGAATGTTAGATTACCAAAAAAAAATAAAATAATTATCCTAACTAGTATTTTTACGAAGTGGTCACCGTGTGTTTTCGGTGAGCATTTAACCCATGGTCGATTTTACTCGCACGATCTGTCAGCGAGCGGGCGAGCGGGCAGGCGACCAGGCGAGCACCGTTGTAACGATATCCTACGTCACTGCGTGCGTAGTCACGTGACGCGACCAGTCGAGTCACTCTTCGGCCCTCGAGGATCGTTCACGATTCAGTTTTATCGTGACCCGCGCGCGCGATGTGCCCGAGACGCGGAACGGTAGACCCCGTCCAGCCTGTCGTCGTCATCCGGCGTTCCATTCAGGGAAAGTCCCGTGATCTTCTATCCTCGACGAACTCAACACGTTCGCCCAGCTCTTCGGATTTACGCGCGATCGTGTCGATAGCGAGTAGCTATCGGTGATCTACGATCTATTGGTGAGACGTGACGTCGTCCTATCCGAAGTGTACCGTCCAAAGGAGGACAGAGTGTCTCTTGGAAAGTTTTACTTTCGACACGTTCCGTTCCGTTCGGTTCCGCGACCGAGGCGAGCAAACGTACGCGCGCACACGGCGCGGCGGTCGTAGCGGCGAGTCGCTCCACATTAAAATCGAGAAACGGCGTGAAAGTATCCTACGTGAAAGGGCGACTCGGCGGGATCGATAGTTTCGGATGATTTCGTTCGGCGTTCGATCATCGATACAGTGCCGAACTAATTGTAATTCTATTAGGGACTCCGTTCTGATTCCCGTGAGACCTACGAACCTAACGTCGAATCCTGGATTTTTGGTGCGATAGTTTCTACGGTAGTGTGCGATATTTTGCGATAACAAGTTGTGTTCCGAATGACGAGAGGAGAACAGAGGACAAAGCCCAGTGTCTGCGAGTTCTGAACGCGAGTGTACCACGAAGAACGATGGGACCGGGATACCGTGGTCTGAGTCGACCCTGAAGAATCTTTGATTCATCAAGATGTTGAAACACATGAATCGGAGCGGACGACCTCGGGTCGTCGCTAGGAAAAGGAAAGGTCGGTCGTTGTCCAGAAGCTGGCCAGGAACGCCCCGCCCCTTATCAATCGTGTCCAATGAGGTAAAACGTCAGCAATATCTTTCTTGAAAAAAATATTGTAGCTCCTTGAAAGGGGAGATTCCTGGAGTGATTTGAAACAATTTTTTCCTTTGCGAAAATCTTCTCCGTGACTCCGTTACGGAGTTATTCGCGAAAAACATGGGGCCAATCAGAGCGCGGGAACTGCGGACGGACTCCGCCCCAGCGGCTCTGATTGGTCCGTGTTTTTCTTTAATAACTCGGTAACGAATCCGCGGAGAGGATTTTCGCAAAGGAAAAAGTTGCTTGAAATGGCCTCAGGAATCTTTTGAGATAAGTGCAACATTTTTGGGACACCCTGTGCAATAACATGAAGCTTACGACGGGAAGAAATTCGTTCAAGATTACAATTACGCGTCGACGGAAAGGGAAACGAAAGTTGGTTCGGTTATCCGTAGGAATCGATAGCCGATAACCCAATCCCGCGGTCGTTAGGGTTTATTGAAAACGAAATGAAACGGGTCGCTCTCCATTCCGTGGTAAAAACGTCGGTGTTATCGTGCGTGAACGATGCACGCGAGTGTGTGCGTACACGGATACTGTATATTGTATACCGTATGCGATCGCCCACGCGGAGTCGAAGGGCCCACGCAGTGCTCGAATATACACAGAGCATGTATAACGAGGACGGCCAGGAGATAAAGAGGAAGCAATGCGAGGAGATACGTTGATCGTTTGTTATGGAGGAATCCATTGGCGATCGTCCCGCAAAATACGAACTCATGGAATTTTCGCACGGATCTCGCGATCGCAGAACCCCTCTTCCAAATCTCCACGTTGATCATTACGATTTACACTGATTTAAGTAAATCATTAAGTCAATAAATCATTAAAATCTGCACCTAAAATATGCCCGAACCACCCCCCACCTAATGAGATTGAATCATTTTTTCTACAATTAAAAATACAATTCACCATATTTTTTATAATTTGGTAATTTGCAATATTTTTTACAATGTTACAATTCAAAATTTTTTATACAATTAAAAATACAGTGTATAATTTGACAATTTACAATGTTACGATTTAAAATTTTGGAAACAATTAAAAATACAGTTTATAATATCTTTTACAATTTGACAATTCACAATATTATTTACAATGTTAAAATCAAAAATACAGTTTACAATTCTTTTTACAATTTCCAATGGTACAATTTAAAATTTTTTATACAATCAAAAATACAGTTTACAATTTTTTCCACAATTTGAGAATTTACAATGTTACAATTTAAATAATTTCTGATACAATTCAAAATAGAGTTTACAATTTCTCTTATATATATATACAATTTGACAATTTACAATGTCACAATTTAACATTTTTGATTCAATTAAAAATACAGTTTACAATCTTTTTACCAATTTGACAATTTACAATGTTACAATTTAAAATTTTGGATACAATTAAAAATACAGTTTATAATATTTTTACAATTTGACAATTTGCAATGTTACAATTTAACATTTTTGATTCAATTAAAAATACAGTTTACAATTTTTTTTTCCAATTTGGCAATTTACAATGTTGTGATTTTAAATTTTTGATACAATTAAAAATACAGTTTACAATTTTTTTTCCAATTTGACAATTGACAATATTTTTTACAACGTCACAATTTAAAATTTTTTATGCAATTAAAAATACAGTTTACATTTTTTACAATTGACAATTTACAATATTTTTTACAATGTCACAATTTAAAATTTTGATACAATTAAAAATACAATTTATGATTTTGCAATTTACGATATTTTTTACAATGTTACAATTTAAAATTTTTAACCACACGTCGAAGACTGACAATTCGGATCTCCGCAGATAAAAATATCGCAAAAGCTAAAATGACACGTCTCAATGGAAGACCCTTTATAAACCCTAGATGCATCGTATATACCTTGTAATATTCGCGCACGATGTCCGTTAATTTCCGGTAGGTCGAGCACTGTTTTTGTCGCGTTTCGCATCGTCCGCATCACGATACGCTGACTCGCAATCGAATCGCTGTGCCGTCGACCGGTGGAAGTTGAACTTTTATCCCGAAATTGGCTAAATATTCGCTTCTAACAATCGAGTCGCGAGGGAGCGGTCCTGTGAATGGCGAGCATAACCGGCGTATCTACCGGAAGTCCGGCCTACAGGTTCCGGCCCGCGTGCCGCTCTCATCTCGTTGTCTCTCATGCGCTCTCTCTCTCTCTTTTTCTCTCTCCCTTTTTATCACACGCACATTGACGCAGCTGCAAAAGTCGAGCGCAACTGCAGGTGGGACCGAATTAGATTATGAACATGATGTCGTCTGTTCCACGCGACACGCGGCACGGGTCTTCACCGATCTCGCGTATGCCATTCCGAAATACTTGTCACTTACTATAGCACTTTGTACGTGTATCGTATGCAGTAAAAAAAGCCAAGGCGAGCCAATGAAAATGCGGTCCAATTACGCACATTAACTTATTAACACGTCAAGTGCCGCATCAGGATTCGAAAAATAAAAAGCAAAATTTAATCGATAAAACCAAAACTGGAAAAACAAAATTTCATATAAATCATATAAATTTTATATCGTAAATTTAAGCTACTCGACTGCGCCGCAATAAAAATTAATTTGCTAACCTTGGTCGAATTAATATAATTAAATATTGAAAGATAAATAGAATTAAATAGGATCAAAAAAATATTAAAGTATAAAAATTGAAAATCTATTTTTTTATATATCTTCTATCTCTCTTTGTACATATATCATCTATCTTTATATATCTTTCATATGTATATCCATGTATAAAATATTATATATTTTATATTTTTGTTATATATCACAGCAGGTTTTTCAAAATGATGTAATCGTGGTAGAAGATCGAGATGATGATAGTTATTCGGCCCGTATAATATCGACGATGGTTGGCAGCGGTGCAGCCCTTGTAATGGTTAATTAATGAGAAACTTGTACGGCGTATCTTAATCGACATTGTGCGCTAAACGATTCCTCGACTTTTAAGGTTAAAAAAGGTTGCCCACTGCGGTGCTCCGTGAGCCAGAAAAGGCGAAAGGTTACCGTGAAATAGAAAATCCAGACGCCTGATCGATTAAATTATCGGTGGCACGTGATCGGCGCGCATCATATCGAGAGCTTTACACGGCAGAATCGTGAAATTGTAACCAGTCTCTGTAATAATCATGCTTTTTGTTCGTGTTGCAGATCGACTATCCGGAAGTGCATGGAGGAAGGATGCATCGACCACCGCACCCCCATCCCATAACCGACCATCGACAGGTCAACCTGGTCTTCGATGACACGGTAAACATCTGTTTTCGTTCGATTATTTTTCTGCAAGCTAGAACCCGAATCTGCTCGTACCCACTCACCCTAACGATCCCTTTTTCGACCTGAATTCCTCCACGTCGAGGATGAGTCATAAATAGATGTGTTTTCGAGACTGGTTTGTCGTGTCCGCGCATCCAGTATTTCACTTTCGTTCCTCGGAGACGAGGAGCGTTTTCTAGTTCCAATCTCGTTTTAGAGGGGACGCCTTATTTTTCTATTTTATTTTATTTTATTTTTCTATTTTATTATATTTTATTTTTCTATTTTATTATATTTTATTTTTCTATTTTACTATATTTTATTTTCCGATTTTATTATATTTTATTTTTCTATTTTTATAATCGTAAGTTGGAAAAAATAAGGATAAAGCCTTGATCTAAGAAAAGGGGAACCGCAGGATCTACGGAAAACGAATATCCCCGCGAGGGCTCTAGTACCTCCCACTTATTTGTGCCATTTTTCTGATTAAAATGACACCAAACACGATATAATCTGAACTGTATTTAGTTGTTCAATTGACTGTGCAGTGCGCCTTCGGCCGCGCGGTCCATGTTTACACACGCTGTCCTTTCCTACGTTCGGCGAGCTCCATGTTTACACGCTGCCTTTTCTAGAAATAGTAGAATAATTAAAAATTAAGAAATATTGGTTCGGCAAGAAAGTCAATCCGGTATTTTAAGGTGAAATAAAACCGAATTTCTGTATTCAAGCGATGAACTTCAATCAATACAATATCTTCATATTTATTCTTTTTTTGACGAAAGTTCATCGAACAAAAGGGAAAATTATCTTATTCATAGAAGGTCATTGCTTGGATAAAAAAAATTGGGCTCTGTTTCATCTTAAAATACCGAAATTACTTTCTAGCCTACTACAGAGTCTAAGAAACAGCACGGACCCGTTGGTTTTTCTTAGATCAAAGCTTTACACTGTGTTTCCGTCAAATCCGTCGGTAAGTCAGAGAGCAGAGCATGCATTTTTGTTGAACGCGTTCGATCCGTGACGTACGCAGGAGACACCCACGTGCTCCGCATTGGATGAGAAAAGACGTCGAATGCATGGAATCGTAGAAGTTTTAAAGCAGTCTCTACCTCCTTGCACTTTCTCATGCATTTCAAATGCACCGACGGCACTCGCCAACGAAGAGAGAAGTTTTATCAGTCCGTGAATTTTCTTATTTACATCGACGTGCACATAAGGAAATTTTCCCGGGTGGACAAGTAAATAGCAGGCATCGCGGAACGAGAAAGGTTTTCCTTCGGTCGAAAGTAGAACGCGCCGCGACTCGCACGCGTGTACCGTCTCCGGTGAAAATTCATTTTTTTTCTTCTTCTCTTCCGACCACACAATACGCCGTTTGTTCGTTTTCGACCGCGTTCCGGTTTCTGGAGCTGTGATACGTGTTTGACATTTTGAACAGAACATTGGAATCGGTTTCACGTTTTCGTTTTGTCGCGCGCGACACAATTATTCTATCGAATGACACGGTCCAACAAATTTCAATATTTTTTTTGACGTTTCGCTATTTTTCACTATGCGATTCTTAAAAATTTTTTCGCGCTGATTCCGAATCTGCCCCCAATTTTTTCTCCTAGACAAAGAGACATATGAGAAAGAGACATACTTTTCGACTTTAAACAAATATTGTGATGTTATTAAAAAAAGATATTGAATTGTTCTTTGCAGAAAAAGATTCTGTAGACTTTCCCGAATCCAGTGATATCCAATATTAATACATTATGATCGTTTAAACATGTTTAAACGGAGGTTAAGACGGAGAGACACCACCTTCGCACCAATTGTTGAGGATATTTTTGAATTTATCTCGAAAAATAATGGTCCAGCGGAAAATCGAACTATACCACGCGACAGAGCAGACTTTCATCTTGAGAAACCACCCTTTCAAGTTTGCAACACCGACGTTTTTTTCGAACCGGAAAGCAAAATATCTCGCTTTAATTTAATTAATTTAAGGTTCTGCGAGATTTTCGGGACACCCTGTACATAAAAGCTGCGCTTACCACAAGTCGCTTATCGACCGAATTGTGTAACACAAATCGCTCGGAAATTCCGTTCTTCTACGGTTTATTCGGTTCCTCGAAACGCAGCTTGCGCGGGAGTAAGATGATCTACCGAAGTCCCCTAACGAGTCTCTGGAATGCATATTGGTTGCATGCACTGGTGGAGCCTGCCGCTCTGCCTCGGTCTCCGTCTCTTCGTCGAGTAGGAAGAAACTGAATGGGAGAGGCAATTTGGAAAGTCTGCGGAGCACAGGACAAAAGGAAAAGTGAGGGCACGACATAACGGGTCGTATAAATCATCCGTCGGGTCGGCCAGTGGCCTTTGAGCAGTTACCATCCGCTGTTGGAAGCTTTGAGCAGACCGGTGCCTCTCTTCTCCGTGCGGTTTCCCTTCTCTCTCTCTCGATCGTTCACCGATTGACGATTGACCGACCGTCGACTCCTTAAGCTTGATTCACACGGTCGTGTCCTTTTCCTTCGCGTTCCGACCACGCGACGCCGTAGATCCCCGGATCGATCTCGGACCGTTCGTCCCTGAAAATCGTGTACCCGAATGCAACTAGAATATTTTGCATAATGTTGCCGACCTCGCAGCCGGGCCCGCTGAATTACTGAGAGTGGTCGTCCTTGCTCCTGCCGATGAATATTCATGGGAAAATCGTATCCCCGCAGATCCGTCGTATCGCTGTACAGAGCACAATGCATTTTCCGTTGTAAATAAAAGACTCATCGTTTTCCTGTCGTTGAAAGCTTGTATTCTGTATTTTTTGCATCTATGGCACAAATCAGTGGACGCTGTTTGAAATAGCGAAAGGGTTAGGAGGACTTGAAGAGATTCAATATATTATTTCCAATGCATTCTGAAATTATTAGCGAAAAATATAAATTTATATCCAGCTCCTGTGTCGACTTTTTATTTTGCATAAAGATCCGCAGTCTACTTATTATAATTCTCGTAACTAAATGGACTATTGCGATGTTAAATTCAAGTTTTTAAAATAATATTTGGTCCCCTCAGGGTTTCAAATCCATTTAATACTCCCCCCTCTTCCGCTCTCACTAACGCCTAAATTCATGGGGGCCTACAGTTTATTAACAAATTACCGACCAGTGATCCCACATAGCACCTGACGTCTCATAGACGTCTGTTTTATGTCGTTTCTAGATCTGAACGACTTACGTCCCAAAAATACGTCTTAAAGACGACTATTTGGAGACGTCGTTTTTACGTCTGAAATCATACGTCTTAAAGACGTCGTTTTTACGTCTGAAATCAGACGTCTTTAAGATGTCTATTTTGAAACGTCGTTTTTACGTCTGAGATCAGACGTCTATTTGGAGACGTCGTTTTTACATCTGAACTCAGACGTCATAAAGATGTCTATTTGGAGACGTCGTTTTTATGTCTGAAATCAGACGTCTATTTGTAGACGTCGTTTTTACGTCTGAAATCAGACGTCTATTTGTAGACGTCGTTTTTACGTCTGAAATCAGACGTCTTAAAGACGTCGTTTTTACGTCTGAAATAAGACGTCTTAAAGATGTCTATTTGGAGACGTCGTTTTTACGTCTGAAATCAGATGTCTTAAAAACGTCTTTTTGGAGATGTCTAAACAGACGCCTAAAAAACGTCTAAAAGGCGTCTTTTCGGAGATGTCGTTTAAACAGACGCCTAAAAGATGTCTAAAAGACGTCTGAAGACGTCTCTAAGACGCACCGTTTTGTAACACAAGACATGCAGGAGACTTTCGAGAGCCGTTCGTTCAGACGTCTTTCAGACGTTCGAATAATGTCTTGCGTCTTATAGATGTCTTTGAGGTGTCACAATGCTATCTGATAAAAATCAAATAAAAGAAAATTTCTATGCTTTCTTTCGGTACAGCACAATTATTGAAAATCAGTTAAAGTGTTAAAGGTGTTCAATTCTTCGAATGAAAAATATTTTTAGAGGTGCCGGTGGAATGTTAAATTCGATGAAATACTATACAATTTTTTTATAAATTTCGTGATCGTTTAACCCTTTCGGCAGAGTCCGGCAAAGTTTTTATCCAAATAAACATTTCGAATAAAGTTGGTTTCAAAACCCACTTGGAGAACCCCCACTTCATTCGAAATTTTTATTTGAATAAAATTTTTGCCCAACCCTGCCTTTCGGTGACAAATTATTATTTTTCACAATACGAGGGCAACGTATACAAACAATAAAATTCACCGAATTTAGATAAGTACACCAAGCATTTATTACGCCGTGGATCGAAAGGATTAAATTCAACGAAACACTGTAAAATTTTTTAATAAATCTCGTGATCGTTTAAATGGCGGTATAGAACAAGCGTAAAAAGAAATCGAGGACGGACATCGTCGTCGAGAAAGAAACGTTTCGTTGGTGGCACGGAAGCTACAGGTGGGCCCCCCAGCGTGCGCCCCCCCTGATGCGACGGACCTGGAGTCCGCCGCTCGGTCGGGTCACGTGACCCTACGCTTTTGAAGGGAATGCCGGTGACTGGTGCGAAGGGTGGGGGAGGGACGAGAGGCAGTTCTGTGTCCGCTACTCGGAGAAGCTGACGGTCTACGACACGACGCGACGCGACACGACGCGACACGAAACGACGCGACACGAAACGACACGGGACTGACGGGCCACAGACCAGACGCGCCACGAGCTACGTAAACGCACACACAAAGAAGGTCACATCGCGCTGCGTGTGTACTGTGTACGATCGCATATGCGCTCGCGAACGGGAAGGTGCGACCTGCGCGAGTCGAGTCGAGTCGAGTCGAGTCGAGCCGAATCGAACCGGATCGGATCCTGGTGAAATATAATCGTGCGACAATGTGGACGGACAGTGTCCGTTTTCTCCGTTGTTTCTCGTGATAAAGGACACAACGTTAGAAACGTGCCCTAATAAGTACTATCGGCGAAGATAGGATGGACGCCTGCGGCATGTACCAAGTGAGTCTGGACAGGCAATCTCCCGCGACTCAAAATGGCCTTGGTTTATCGGAATGCTTTCCTCGTTCGCGAGATTTCCCGGTGACGGTTCGTGTCCGCCGTAAACGATCGCTGTCCATCGCCAACAGACGTATTACTCGCGATGTGACAGATGTCACGGTGTTTTTGTTTAGATATGCACGTACTTACATACGTGTGCCACTATCTCCGTCTCTGTCTTTTCTGTCTCCTCTGTTCGCTCGATGCTGCATGTGTGATGTCACGTCTGGAAACCTAACCTAACATTACCAACGGAGTCTGTACACCCATCACGCCCATTCCTGGTACACACTATGTATTCCGTAAACGAGCTACTCTCTCGCTGGAACTCGCGCTTTTTCTCTGCCCCACATGATTCCCGATCCCGTTCTCTTTCCAGCGTTCCTCCGGCCGATTGACAGACGTCGATGTTATCTGTGGTTGCATAGAAGGGAAAACGCCGCATGTGACAATCCGAGAAAATTCGAGTTCATGCATTCATCGAGCTTTCGGATTTACGTGTTTACCAGAAAGAAAGTCGTGAGAACAAATTCGAAAGGCTCGGAGAATAACGCGATCAGTAAACAAAATTTTGAACAGCAATATCTCGAATATCTTCCTCGCGACCACAGATGTGCGCCTTGTGCGTTGCTTTTGTAGATTTCTTTTATCGCAGAAGAAAATTTAGAAGCGATAAACTAATTTTGGCATTTTAAGGTGAAATAGGTGAACTTTAATGAATAAGAGATTTTCCCTTTTGTTCGGTGATCTTTCGCAAGAAAGAATAAATAAGAAAATATTTTATCGATTGAAGTTCTTCGTTTGAATAAGGAAATTCGGTTTCATTTCACCTTTAAAATACCAAGATTGCTTTCTTGCCAACACAATATAATACTTTTAACCGCACAGCGACGGAGAATTCTATTTTGCAATCGAACTGACGACAACATTTGTTCCCCGTGCAGTTTTCCCAAGGCCTGACTGGCAGGCCAGAGCTCTACCAAAAGTCTAACAGAAGCAGCCATTCAAGCGACACGAGTTCAGCATACAGCGGTTCAGACACAATGACGTCTGTGCAAAGTTCGTTGGACGCGGATCCGGACGACGTTGACCTTTCGGGGCTGGTCGAGTCCATAGTGGACAGCGACGAAGAGGAGGATCTGGCGGAGAGCATGGATGTAAGGATTAATTCAAAGATTATGATACAACTTTGGAATCCTAAGATTGAGATAAACATTGTCCGTTGTTATTTTCAGAGCTTGACTGTTCGTGATCCAGTCAGAGAATGCTTAGAGAAGGATCCTATGGAAAGAACAGAAGACGATATAGAGACCCTGTTAGAATTTACGCAACAGTTAAAGGCCTTCACAAACATGACTTTAGCGGTAAGAAGAGCGCTGTGCGCTGTAATGGTGTTCGCCGTGGTGGAACGTGCTGGTATGATAGTTTTAAACGACGGGGAGGAACTGGATAGTTGGAGCGTGCTTATCAACGGTGCTGTGGAGATCGAGCATAGCAATGGGGAAATCGAACAATTGCATCTTGGTGATAGTTTTGGAATCTTGCCCACTATGGAAAAACTATTGCATAGAGGTGTTATGAGGACAAAGTATGTATTGTGCTCTGTCTAGTGAAATATTCATAATTGATCGGGGAAAGTATTACTGAAACAAATATGATTCTCGTTTTAGATGCGACGATTGCCAATTTGTATGCGTGACGCAAGCAGATTACTTTAGAATTCAACATCAAGGCGAAGAGAATACAAGGAGGCACGAGGAAAACGGAAGAGTGATTCTAGTAACAGAATTGAGGGGTGCTCTGGATGGCGGAGCACGTAGGGGTCATGTTGTTATCCGTGGCACTCCCGAACGTTTAATGTTACAACTTATAGAAGAAAACAGTATTACCGATCCCACTTATATAGAAGACTTCTTATTAACTCATCGAACATTTATCGATAGTCCCTTATTAGTTGCGAGTCAATTGTTAGAATGGTTCGATCAAGCACAAGTCCGAGACAGAGTGGCCAGAGTAGTGCTTCTTTGGGTGAATAATCATTTTACAGACTTTGAAACTGATCCATCTATGATGGAGTTTTTAGAAGCTTTTGAAACCGGATTGGAAAGAGAGAAAATGCAGGGACAGCAGAGGTATGTTTAACCAGTGTTCACGTTATTTAAACGTTACGAGTTCATGTAATTAAATGTGTTTTCATCGATTGCAGGTTATTAAACATTGCCTGCGCAGCGAAGGCCAGAACGCGGAACGTGACATTAGCGAGACCCAGTAGGGACGAAGTTTTAAATTTTAGTATTTTAGGCGGTTACGAAAGGGGTTTCGGCATTTTTATCTCGAAGGTCGATAAGAAGTCGAAAGCAGAGGATGTCGGTTTGAAACGGGGCGATCAAATTTTAGAAGTGAACGGACAAAGTTTCGAGCACGTGAGTCACGCGAGAGCTTTGGAAATTTTAAGGGGCTCCACCCACCTCAGTATAACCGTGAAATCCAATTTACTTGGTATGTGGTCATTATTTAATCGCTACAATCACTTATTACAATTCTTTTATACGAGCGATAAATTACTGTTGTAGCGTTTAAAGAAATGCTTCAGATGCCAGATGATTCGCCGAGGCCGCGGGCAAGAGCAAACAAACCCGAAATTTCGAGACTCCAAACGGATCCGCGTGCAAGGTTGTCCACGCACGGGGATCCAATCACCCCTGTAAATCCACTGAACTCACTAGTGAGCGGTGTTCCGTTATTAATTCCTGACACTAATATCTCTCCATGCAAAGATGCTAAAAAGGAGCACAAGGGGTTCATGACGCTTGGACCGAAAAGGAGATTACAGAAAGCACTCATGAAAATGAACATACTGCCAAAGAATACTATTAAGTAAGTTCAAGTAGCGAAAGGTGGAACTCTAGTTTGGCAAATGGATTATCGTAAAACGCGCGATCTTTTCTTATAGCGACGGTGTACAAGTAGACGATACCCTCGCACCTCCTCACACACCGCCGGGAACGGGTCTCTCGCAGACCACTACCAATCTTTATCATTCGAAAAGTAATCCCGATCTAACGTCGCTGTACTGTTACGATGACTTACGAGCGCCGGACTATCCCGAACACGTTTTAAAAGTTTACAAAGCTGATCAAACTTGTAAATATCTTCTTATTCACAAGGAAACGACGGCGCACGAGGTAGATTTATACCGAACACTTATATCTCGACAGATGATCGAAGGTAGTATCCGCTTCTATGCTAATGTGTTTCCTTCTAGGTGGTAATGCTTGCTCTTCAGGAGTTCGGTATAACTGAGAGCAGTTCGAACTTTTCCCTAGCCGAAGTTAGCGTGGGCGATGGGGGCATGATCAAGCAACGTAGGTTACCCGACCAGCTTCAAAATCTTGCGGAGAGGATCGGTTTAAGTTCTCGATATTATTTAAAAACGAACGGTATCTCGGAGACGCTCGTAGCAGACGAGCAAGCGCCTGAGCTGATTCGCGAGTCTCAGGTGCATTTCTTGCAATTGAACGCGGTCGAAGTCGCCATTCAATTGACATTACAAGATTTCAGTATATTCAGGTAAACCGACAGAAATAGTTGCACAGCTCGCTACACCGAGCACGTATTTTCACGAACATTCTAAATCCTAGGCAAATCGAGTCTACGGAGTACGTGGACGATTTGTTCGAGTTGAAGAGTAGATACGGAGTGCCTATGCTCAGGCAGTTTGCAGAACTAGTCAACAGAGAGATGTTCTGGGTTGTGACAGAAGTTTGTTCCGAGCACAACCTCGTTCGACGTAGTAAAATAATAAAGCAATTTATAAAAATAGCTCGTGAGTGTCTCTCGTTTATAAGAATTTCGTCGCCGAGTAACATTTGATTTTACCGGAAGCGTATTCAATGTTCATCTTCGTCGCACAGGTCAATGTAAGGAATGTAAAAATTTCAACTCCATGTTCGCGATCGTGTCCGGTCTGGGTCACGGAGCTGTTTCGAGATTACGAGCTTCTTGGGAAAAACTGCCAAATAAATATCAGAGGCTATTCAGTGATCTGCAGGAGTTGATGGATCCCAGCCGCAACATGAGCAAATACAGACAACTGGTGGCATCCGAGCAAACACAGCCTCCCATAGTGAGCCATTCGAGATCAGCGATCGGTTTTAGGGTCGACGACGGACAGTGGGCCGATTCAACATTTTTCTTTCTCCCTTACAGATCCCGTTCTATCCCGTGGTGAAGAAGGACTTGACGTTCATTCATCTCGGCAACGATTCCAGAGTGGAAGGTTTAGTCAATTTCGAGAAGTTGCGAATGATCGCGAAGGAAGTAAGATCTTTGACAAGCATGTGTTCCTCCCCCTACGACTTATCGATAATGCTGGAAAGGGGTGGTCAGCCACCTAGTTCCGCCATGGTCGCGTTAAATCAAATGACCACTGGTAATCAAGGTAAAGCAACGCTAACTGGTTCGAATACGATCAAGAGTATATATCGTGGTTTGTTTTCGCTAACAGTATTGCATTGTCCAGGCGGACAAACGGCGACCGTGAAAAGACGGAAGAAGTCGACCGCTGCGCCGAACCCGAAGAAGATGTTCGAGGAGGCGCAGATGGTCAGGAGAGTGAAGGCTTACCTCGCGAATATGAAAGTGATAACGGACGAGGAACGATTACACGGTCTATCCGTGGACTGTGAACCTCACGCAGGAGCGGTCGCGGTGGCTGCGGCGGTACCTTTGAGCGCGGGCAGAGGAAGAAGACATCCTTCCCCTACTCTGTCCACGACGAGTAGCACTAGCAGCACCAGCGAAGGTAGAAAGAGTATACAAGGTAAGAATCGATCGTACAACTCTATTCGTTTCTCGTTTCATTTCGGATGATAGAGCCTCTGTAATAAATTGTGCGTCGATGGTCGTGGATCAGCATATCTAATTATTCGACGTACACAGGTACAAAGTTTGGAGCAGCGTCGCCGCAAGCAGTGAGGAAAATACTTTCGCTCTCCGACCAGCATAAGACTCGTCCGTACCAGCCGAAGCATTGCGTACCACCGCTTCCAGTGCCAGGATTAACCTTGCATTCCAGCGGGCCAGAGCCCAGTCCTGGCGCGCCCAGAAGAGTAGGCTCTGGCAGTCGCGTGTCCACGCACGAGAGATCCCATAGCGATACACCTTCCAGTTTATTGCCGCCCGTCGATCTCAGCGCCGAGAGCAGTAGCGTGACCAGCCTGAGCAATCTCCAACCCTTAAGGAAAACGTTGACCAGCGGTGAGTTCGTCGATTTTCATACCGAACAAAATGGTTCGATACGAGATGGTGTCTCTATCGTTTCGACGCGCACTTCGCGCACGTGAATATCCTACGATACTAATGGATACTCGGTGTACTGTACCTTTGTTTTTCTCTATACTTATATTTATATTGCTAGAGCTTTAGTCGAACGACACCACCCGCGGTGCGCTTCTCTAAGTTATCTCTGATTTCTGAACGTGCTATGTCTTTTTTTAATACGAACATGATGATTAGCGGACACATCTCGTGAAGTGCCATCCTCTCGTGCACCTTCATTGCTCGTGACATATTACACCTGGCCGGGCCTCGGCAACCAGATACTCTCTCATTTTTTTTCTGCACGCTGCACAGCCGTTTACGCAATTCATAAATGTTCCATGTTATATTTAGCTTCTCCATTTTTACACGCATCTTGTACGCCGATTACCGTAGCTCGCGCTTCTTTTCGATCAATATTATCGTCCCAAGTATATTACGTATATACATATACATACACGTACACGTCTATCTATCTGTGCACGTATATGTATATGTGTACCGCGGTACTGATCCCAGGGCGAAGCACGTCTGGCTTTAATTTAGATCACCTTCCATGGGACATACGGATGCGTGAATGATTACCTTCTACGATGCCATTTAGAAATTTATATCTTGATGATAAGCTTGACTTTATCGGTCACTCGTGCGTCGTACGCAGCTCATTCTTAAATATGTTACAATTCTCAAAACTACAATTGTATTCCTCGGTCGTACAGGTCAAATGTATTCACGATTAAACTCGATTTCAGCTAAATATATCGGCGCTCTCGGATTTACTTACTCGCGACGGCCGAGTTTCGAAGGCTACGCCCCCTCGACCCGGCCGCGCGTCTCGCTCCCCGTGGCGGCCCTAGTTCTCCTAGGCGCCAGGAGCAGCGAGTATGGAACGCGCCTGAGGAGCTTCGAATTAGGACCGCTACGGCCGGGTCGAGGGGGCGTAGCCTTCGAAGCTCGGCCAGGTCGAGGGGGCGTGGCCTTCGAAGCTCGGCCGGGTCGAGGGGGCGTAGCCTTCGAAACTCGGCCGTCGCGAGTGAGTAGATCCGAGCGCTGACCTAAACTATTCGAACGAATGTATTGTCAAGCCTGCCACAGCCAGGAGTTTCAATAGACTCGTGTGAGTCTCGATTCAACATAATTTCTGCGTTAGAGGTAGTCGCTTACAGAGTCCCACGACGCGACGATTCCACCCGATAGGCGTGCATCGCGAATTCGAAAATGGAAGGGAGCTAATTCGGAGTCTTTGATCGGTGTATTCGTTAGAGAATGCGAGAAGGAAAAAGACAGAGCGAGAGAGAGAGAGAGAGAGAGAGAGAAAGAGCCACTTAATCTCTGCGACCATATGTTCTAACGATGATCTCGGCTATTAATTAGATAACTAGCAGTTAGAGGATGCAGCTGGACGAAACTGGGCATAGAATCTGTAGTGATAGAATTGTCTTGGGGACGTGTGCGTAGGTTCGGTGACGAGCAGTGACAGTGGTCATAGTACACAGCTGGACAGCCACAGTGGAAGCAGCGTAGAAGCTGGTGGCAGTCCACCGCCACCGCAAAGACGGCACTCCGCCATGCAAGGTACGTACCGATCTAGAGAAAACCCACCAACGTATCCACAACGCTCGTATTCATACCTCTCTTCTTAACCCTTGTCCGCTCCGTAGATCGTAGACTAGAAGGTAGAGAAAAGAAAGAATCTGGAGTGATCCGATGTTGAACTTCCTACCGGCCGCCCATGGAGCTAGGAAAAGTCGTATTTCCCGTTTGGTCACGCTCGAAGGACCACGTTGACACGATCGGCCACTTTGCTTTCCTATTAGACTCGGCGGTACCCATGGAACACGTTCCTTGGACCGTTCTCTTCAAATATGTAGTTGATTTTTGAAATTAATCTAATTCTTCTTTGTACTATAAACCAGCGCTCGGATTTACTTACTCGCGACGGCCGAGTTTCGAAGGCCGCGCATCTCGTGGCGGCCCTAGTTCTCCTAGGCGTCACGAATAGCGAGTATGGAACGCGCCTGAGGAGCTCCAAATTAGGACCGCCACGGCCCGGTCGAGGGGGCGTAGTCTTCGAAGGTCGGCCGGGTCGAGGGGGCGTGGCCTTTGAAGCTCTGTTGGGTCGAGGGGGCGTGGCCTTCGAAACTCGGCCGGGTCGCGGGGCGTAGCCTTCGAAACACGGCCGTCGCGAGTAGGTAAATCCGGGCGCTGCTATAAATATTTATATTTGTTTCTAGAGACGTACGTATGGATACCGACGTCGAAAGGTAACCTAGAAACTAGTCAAGATCGCCCCTGTATTTGTCAAACGGGAAACACGACCGATCCCAGAAGCATGGCTCGAATCCATGCCGCTCTGGAACATGGAGCACGTGTTGTCCAACGTCCCGATCGTAATCGCGTGAATTCTTCCCCGCTGGTCGGATAAGCGTTAAATCGAGTCGACCGTTCATTTCTCGACAGGACTTCCCTATTGTAGTGGTGTGTGGCACGATACTGTCGTTGGTAGCCAGTAAACGGGAATGACCGATTGAAACGGTGTGATATTTGTTGTTGCGTCCGTCGACAAGCGTGAATCGAGCTCCTGCCAGATTTGATCTTTTGTTTTCTTTCATTTTGCTCTTTATTTCTCATATTCCCTGAATCATTCGGGACCTCGATCGGATCGTAACGCGTAAAGTAACGTCACGTATGTCCCATGGCCGCTCACTTTCGTTTGCCCCGATGGCGGTGCTCGTTGAAACTCTCCATGAAGCCCGATGGGACGATATTCGTTATCGTTTAGTCGAGCCCAAGTGCTTATAGCCGCTTGTATCTCGGAGTTACATTTGCTTCAGTACATTGACCGCTTAAAGCTTCTTTTCAGAAACTCGCTTCTTTACGCAAACCGGCCACTTTTTACGCATATACGCATAGATATATAAATTATACATATACACGCGCGTACATCGTTCCAATTCTCGCGATCTTCTTCGCACTCCGGAAACGATCCCTTCCGCCAGAACATTCTCGAGTTTCTCTGTCGGGACATCGATATCTCTATTTCCGTTTTCCTTTTTTTTTTTGTACATTTTTGTTCATCCTCCCGAATCCATCATTGTTCATCCATCCCACGAGTCGATTACCCCCATAACTATTGTACATTTTGTAAAAAAAAAAGAAGAGAACAAACGAAAAACACGATTTGGTATGTGGCCTGTGTGTGGTGCAGGGTCTGTTTTGAGAGGTGGTGCCCCTCCGTTCCCTCACGCGGTAGCAGTGTTACCTCCGCTTCCTGCGAACCACAACCAGAATCACAACCATAATCATCATCATCATCATCACCACCACCACCACCAACATTATTACGATCATCACCATCACCAACCCCAAAATCCTCAAGGTGAGTCCGCGACCATCTTGTCTTGGCCTGTCTTTCAGTTTCTTTCCTGTTATTGGGCTGGCTTTGCTTCACACAATGTGCTCCTTTCGAGCGCGTTGCTTCCGGGCGACATTACCGCATGCCTTCAACCATACGGTGTTGGGTCGATCGAGCTTTAACCTTGTCGATCTTCTATAACCTAATCTTTTGTACTGTTTGGAAGTAGTTTGCTGTGACGGCTTCTTCGGTA
>CM052249.1:7988804-8080505 GCA_028455795.1 Lasioglossum marginatum
CATGATATCCAAGGAGGTGGCACGAAATTCAGTAGTACAAGTCAACGGCAAGTCAGACGGCCGAAAATTTGTCGAAATCTTCGGAAATGGATTTTTGTATTAGGAGAACATGATATCGAAGGAGGTGGCACGAAATTCAGTAGTACAACTCAACGACAAGCCAGTCGGCCGAAAATTTGGAAAAATCTCGTGAATTGAATTTTGTATTAGGAGAATATGATATCAAAGGAGGTGGCACCAAATTATTCTGTCCCCTCTTTTACTAAGGTATTCTCCTAATACAAAACTCATTAATAATTCTACTATCGAATATTCGCGTATAGTACAAGGTGGTGAAAGAAGAACACATTGATTGTTGTAACTAACATTGTTTATTTTTCACTAAAAGATTACAATATTAGAGAATATTACAATATTGAACGTGTATCACGGTGAGATGAGAAAAAGGTTCCTGGCAGGAATGCGGTGACGTTGTTACGATTACGCAGCCGATTGGATCAGAGTAAAATGGAGTCTACTCCTATCTGTCCAGAGCTACACATCATTATTTTGTTAGAAAATGGAGAATTTGAAATGTTTATTCTAGAGCAAATGATTCTTGCCGAATCTCTCATAAGGCTGTATGTATTCGGCGGCACGAATCATCTGCTCCGTAAAATCTGAAAACAGCGCCACTTGGTGTAGCGGCAAAACGCTCAAACTGCTCGACAAAATTACCGATTGTCAGTTATTTTGTCTACCAGTTTGCGCATTCTGCCGCTACGACAACTGGCGCTATTTTCAAATTTTCCGGAGCAGATGATTCGTGCCGCCGAATACACAGCGCCTTATGCAAAATCCGGTAAGAATTATTCACACTAAAAGAAACATTAATATTTTCCATTTCCTGACATAATAAATCTGCTTCTTCGGATAATATCGCTGCATTAAAGTCCAATGAATATCCCACGACGTAACTCTCCATGAAAGATTAAATGAATTCCGGGCGACTCCATGACGCGTGTATATATACCAATGTCCGCATCCTTTGATCGTTCCGTTACGCAATCTCCGGAGTAGAAACTTTGAAATATTTCGTATACGAGCATGTCAACTGCGGCCAAAGTAACATTCGGATTATGTTGTTTAAGTTCAATTGGCATAACGGGGTACGTGCATTACAGGCAAGAATACGACAGGTGAATTAAACAAATTTCTAATTAAGAGATAGGTTAAGTAAATGGCGCTCGCGAGCAGATGTAACAACATAATGGTTGTCCCTTCGGAATAGTGTAACGTAGATGGTGCGCGAAATGAGAAAAAAAATATTAACCGTCCATTAGAATATAATGTGTATGTACGTACGTAATAATATTAATAATGTATATACACATAATGTGTATGCATGCACAACAATAAAATATTCGGGGAGTTGTTTAATTATCGAAGAAACGTCGCGATTCTTTCGATGTTAGACGGTGACGCGGGTGACGCGGTAATATGATAATTATTATCGTTTCAGGAAACAACTTCATTTAGGCGTAGTTCGTGATAACGAGCTACAAGAACGGAGGAGAATACAAAATTTGTATTACCTTGAACAACAGAACGAGTTAACGAAACAACTGAAACTTACGGAGAAACGAGAAAGGGAGCAACAGACATCCGCATAAGTTTGTTTTGTAAATATCATTTAACCTTCTCCGATATTGTTACTTTTGGCTGGTGTCAATAATACTTTATCCGTAGTGGTTACTTTCACATAGTTCTGTGTATCCCTTTCTTTCAATTAAGTTAAACTTAAAGGAGATAAGGCGATATTTCCATGAATATAATGACTACAGAAGAACCAGTAGATCAACCAGGTAAATGTAGGTTGTGGGGTGGGAAGTTTATTAAGGGCGTAGACTCGTTTTCCAGAATTGCAAGGGTGCGGAATGCACCTACTCATTTCTCGATAATGCAAAGGTGGGTTTATTCAGTACTCAAAAGCACTAGATAAAAGATCAATCTACAGTCGCCCTCGTAAGTCCTATTTTTACGTTTACGAGGCATAATCTGCATTATTTGGAGGCATAGAGCTACGCATGCAGTTATTTTCATAAAGCTAGACCGTAATCTACGCTGCAGTCACCCTCAAAGGTCCTATTTTTACGTTTACGAGGCATAATCTGCATTATTTGGAGGCATAGAGCTGCGCATGCAGTTATTTTCATAACGCTAGACTGCAATCTATGCTGCAGTCGCTCTCAAAAGTCCTATTTTTACGTTTACGAAGCATAATCTGCATTATTTGGAGGCATAGAGCTGCGCATGCAGTTATTTTCATAACGCTAGACCGCAATCTATGCTGCAGTCGCTCTCAAAAGTCCTATTTTTACATTTATGAAGCGTAATCTGCATTATTTGGAAGCATAACGACAGCTACATGCTGCCGAGTATTGCAAATTACTTTTTGAGGGCGATTGCAGCCTAGATTAATCTTTCATTTAGCAATTTTGACTATTGAAAAACCCCATCTTTGAGACGAGTCTACCTCCTTAAAGGCTTACTAGAGTGGTTACATTTCATTTGAAATTGTCAGATCTGATTTGCGTGGAAGAGAGTCTTATGAGTTTTGAAAATCTGGACAGAGCATCGCCGGATCTGTGGCCCGAGCAAAGTGAGTTTCCGCTACGAAATTGTTAGCTGCCTCCATAAGAAAGCGACAATGTATCATACATGATAGCCGTTACTGAAGTTCCAGGTGTTAACGAGTTCGTTGCCCAGAATTCACCGCAAACCGAACCATCGTCCTGGGCTGCTGGTCTGACACCGGACGACATAAATCAGCTACATCGTAAGCTCTACCAACTTGTAACGGATGGCAGCATAACTTTCTTAAAATTGGCCCAAAGGACTTGAACTTTTTTAAGATGTTAGACCGACTAGTTTGCTGGTTTAATTTAAACGCATTCTTTAAATTATCGTTACAGGCACAGATAAAAAAGTTGACGAAACCCCATTTTTTAAATGCCGTACGATTCCTACCAATTGCAATCTAAACAAAATTTTGTTTACTCATTCTCTAGCAAACTAGTGGGTCTAAACATCTTTAAGAAATTCGAGTCCTTCGGACCAATTTCAAGTTATGCGATTTTTAAGAGTGATTTTGTTTTAGAACTGGGAAACTTGTCGATGACTGGCTTAATAGCGGAAGTAAAGAAACTGCACGATATGGCTTATCAGTTAGGATTGGAAGAAGCGAAAGAAATGACTCGTGGAAAGTACTTGAACATCTTCAAACACAAATCATGAACGTTGCACGCAGAAGAATGTTATGTAAGTTGATTTTGATACGATACTATCGGCGATTATATTGTTGCGTATTGTTAATTAACAATTCTCTAAAATCCAGCTTATATATCTTTGTACGTCGACAAAGACTGATGGGTAATCGTCGGCGGCTGAATCGCAATTGGAACCATACGACAGGATGCCTAACTGAAAATCGTGTACAAATAATTGTTATGGATTTCTAAGTCAAGTACAAGTGTAAATGATTTTATTGTAAATAAATCGAAGTTTCTAAAATCAGAGGAAGAATAGCACAGCACTCTTACCAGATAATAAGTATCGCCGTATCTGTATAAAAGAGGACTTCCACTATAGCCTGAACAGGGCATTCCGTCTCCCATCGCACAAATCTCGACGGAGTATCCTTGAGTATAATAACTTGAACATTCCTGAGCCGATACAATTCTCATTTTGAAAGATTGTTGCTGGCAAGACTTGACTTCATTGAAATTCCAATACATTATTGTTTGTTACAGATTCATTTTTGTCGTAAAATCATTCAATTTCTCACCCTTTTGCCTGGAAAGTTGTCCCCATCCGACAAGAACAGAATCATCGGTTGGATTCATATTTTTCGGTGGTAGACATATTGGCTGCACAGTTTCTAAGCAAATACGTAATACATGTTACATCTAAGCCTAAGTCTTAACAAACAAGGTAGCGTCAATTTAGAATCTGGATTATGAGAGAACAAATTACCAGTATATTGTATTGGCTCTCGCAACCGTAACATTGCTATGTTATTCGCAAACGTGTTCGCTTGATAATGCGGATGTTTTATTATATACGATATGTTATGCTTCCGCGAGCTGCATTCCGGATCAGTCTCAGCATTAAATTCCCCGACGAGTACAAAATTCCTGTTGAAAGATTCATATTAAAAAGTAGAAAGTGGAAAGTAGAAAGTATTGTATCCATCGTACAATCTGTACTCGTCATTCTTCGTAAGAGCGCAGGTTGCAGTAGTCAGTACTGTTCGCTCATTCACAATTACCCCGCTGCAAGGGTATTTCGTTTCTCCGGTTACACCTAGACAGAACAATTGTGTATTATTATTATAATTCCCGTTGAAAAGTCAACGGCTAGCTTACTTCCAGAAATAAGCTACTCCTCCAGAAGTAAAACCTCCAGAGGTATGCTAGTAATTTAATTTTAGCAATTAATCTTGGAGGACTTCCAGAATAGAAACATATTGGTGCACTCCTTTGGGCTAACGGCTACCTGTGTACCAAATTTCAACTTCCTACGCCTTCTGTTTCGAGATCTTTTTACCATTACGAAGGACAGAGAAATAACACTAATTTATTAGTAAGAAAGCTTACCGCAGAAACCAATTCTTGCAACGAAGGGATACGCTCCTAAAGTGTTGAAATCATTATAACCGATGGAGCTTTTTCCGCACTCTGGAATCGAGTTTGATCTCCTAAAAAATGTATCATCTCCTGGAGAGAACACTGGATTCGCGATACCGCTGTCCGAGAATAGGTCACAGCAGACTTTTACTTTAACGTTGTCGTAGCCACAAATCGCTTGACGAAACCTGGATTAACGTCGACAAATCGAAAAAATTGATTTGAGACCAACATAAAGTAAGAAACACAAGTGTACGCCTACCTGTGAATGTGAAGCAGATTCTGGTTCATTAGATTCGCGATGGCTGGACAATTTTCGAGGAAAATGCACACCCTGTCCTCGGGACAACTGATCGAATTAGTCTGGTACGGGTCGCCGAAGAAACTTTGAGACTGTGCGATGACGCAGAAAGTCGCGAGGAAGAAAACGGAGCAGAACAACATTTTTATTGGACACCGACCGACACCGCTTAAAATGTATTTCAAACTGATGAAGTAATCCTATTTCGTGACTCGCGGTAGATCTCCCTGCACCGGTTACCTTGGGTCAAGGCATTATTCGTTCTTCCGGCGGAAATCTCATTGTCAGGCAATAAATGATTTTGCAAAAGCTCGCGCAGAGAAACCGATTCTTCCACGCCGCTGTAATACCGCGAAGGCTCGATGGTGTGTTGAAAATTCCGCTCGGAAAATAATATTGATCTGCATTTGATTGATCAGAGTGTTACATGTATAGAACAGTATGCATGTATTAATTCAGGGTATCTATATATTAATAATTGTTCGAAACTAAATTATTCTCTTTACAAAAACATGAATTAACGATTTGAGCCGGAGAACCTTCCGAGGGGATAAAGGATATAGCTGGATTTGGGGGGTAGCTATACAATACAGTGCTTACTCGATAATTGTCCAAGACCCGGGTCCGGCCAGGGACAATTATCGGCCAGATGTTTCGGACATTTATCGAGTAAACACCGTATATAGTAACAGTTAATAATATCGACAGTGTAAATGACGATTTTCGTTAGACTTAATGGCGGTCTCTACGATGCCGGTACTCCTAACGAAATCCACCGCCACAATATTGGCAGAGTACTGCCAAACGGTGCTGTACCAATTAGTAATATTAGCATTCACTCTGTGCGCCATGTCACGGAGGCTTCCAAGTCTGTTGGATAGCACATCCACGAAACCCGCCGTCAGTTCCGCCATCGCTGATCTTGGCCTCACCCTCTGATCGCTGAAACAACCAACTGTTTGTTACGCTCTTTATCGTCATCAGGCTGTATCCGTTCAACCCTTTATTAATTCTACAGTTTATCCACCTGTCGTTATTTTCAATATCATTTAGATGCCTGTACAAGTTCCCGATGGTTCTGACGTTGCCCCATTGATGTCGCACGCAAGGCCACATGCTAGCGTGTTCCTGAACAATTTGCGTGTTCTCGTATCCGATTATCAATCTTTTTCCGGAAGACCAAATATCATTCAACGTGGCGGACCATCCGTAACGGTTCGTCAGGAAATACTTCTGTAATTCATCCTCGAGATACGACACCAGCCTGCGATGCGTGGCCATATCGCTAAACCCTGGAAACGACGATCAATAATTATATCAAATAAAAATAAGAACGACAATAATTATATTGGATATAAAAAATGACAAATGGATGACCAAATCCTCGAGTTGAAAGAGTTACCGATCGGAAATTCGCGAATGTCCATTATCACGATTTCTTCGGTGTTGTTGAGGAACTGTTTCACCTGATCCAGGACCGTTTTCAAGGGCACCGACCGGTATAGCGGCCCGTGATTGGTCCACCAAATATCGTCCGATAAAGGATAATGACCCACCCTGATGTCCAGGTATCGCACGCCGTGGATCAATTGACCGAGAATGTCTATATCCTGTGGGATCGTTGATTAGGACAATTAATTATGTACTTGTCATTAGATTAAAATATCTCCGTCGTTTTTAGTAATACGAGAAACTGTTTCAGGTGTACGTTCGTTTACAATTTTGGCCAAGAACATGGATGAGAATGTAGTCAAGAACAGGCGTGGCTGAGGGCTGGAGAGAGGAACCTGGTGTTGTATTGCGAAAAGCGGGTCAACCAGGTTCATATCTCTCCAGCACCAGCAGGTTGAGGAGTAGGGTCCCCAAGGGCCCTGGGCGGTGGGGTTTGTGAGTATGGCGCATGGCAATAGGCCAGATAATCTCCCCACATTTCATCTTAGGGGGGAGTCGAACACTACCCTCCCCGACCACTATCGGATGTGCGTAATAGCATTTCCCCACCGCCTTGAAACAAAAAAAGACAAAAAGATGTGGATGAGGAGCCGAAGGAGGATGTTCGTGTAGTATGCGAGTCAACGAACATCCGCAATCTCCGGCTAGAGAGATGGAGCAAAAGGGTCCTCCGGGCTCCCGGACGGTGGGGTTTTAGTGGGTATGTCCTACCCTCAGTTTTGCGTAAAATGCATTTCCCCAACCGCCCTTAAACAAACAAAAAGAAAAGGTGTACGTGTACGTTTATTCAAGTCATTGTTCTACCTGTGTTATAGCGGAGTTCGTGATGAAGTTCCCTCTACCGTTCTCCACGTAGCACGCGGAGTCGTGCGTTCCCGGAAGAAAAATTTGGCTGATCCTGCGCGCACCCAGGATGCTTTGTCTCTCCTTCATCCATGTCGGCTGCGTTTTCAGACAGTCTATCTCTTTCAGATCACCCGTTGTCGTCCGCCTCGCCGTGCTGTATTCTAAAGAAAATATATTTTTCGAATTTATTTCCGGGGCCAATTCTCTGCGCCCCATTCTCCGCGATGGCTGCCGCGTCCTTCCGGTTTCAGACACGCGACACATTCCGCTCGTTATTCTACATATGTTGATCTCTTCAAGGAATATAATTTTTACATACATAACTGCGTATAAAAGAAACTGTTGGAAAACAGATTTTCGCGCTCCCCCTATGCAAATGAGGGGATCTATGTTATGCTCATCGCATCACCTACTATAACATCGTCGCGCAAACGGAAGTTGCGAGCTTGGTACGAATTCCGCTCGTACTCCTGTCCTCTCTAGACCACTCGGTCCACGGGAAGTGACGTTGTAAAGAACAATTGGGGTGGTATCTGGACGACCGGTGTCCAGAAGCACGATCCTCTCGTCGGGTCGAAGGTCGACGTTGTTCCAATAGATCTCGATCTCGTGGGCGGACGACTTAGAGACTATAGGAGAGACAAGGATACCCGCGCGAGACTGCCCTGGGAATAATAATAAGTTTGTACAGGGTAATTTTTATTAAGCGACATGGCGGACATCTTCCGATATGCACGCGTTGGCGTTCTACGTAGGGGGGCCCCAGGTGATCTCAAGGTGAATTTAATTTTTTTAAATAGGACCCTATATTTTTTGCCCTGTAGTCACGCTAATCATGAAGATTCTAAACGAAGCCTAATAAATATGAATGTTACGCATCGAAATAAATGTAGCCATAGAAAAAATGTAAATTTTCTTTTCCCTTCTACGACATTTTTGGGGACAAAGACGTTTCAATCGCTGCAAAGAAAATGGTACTGCAAGGGGTAGAACACAGCCCAAGGCTATGCTAGGTCATACGAAGCTTCAACAGAAGCTTCAACAATTATGCATAGTATACCCTTAGGAGCAGAAAGAATATAGGGTTCGATCAAAATAAATTAAGTTGACCTTGAGATCACCTAGGCGCTTCCACCTAGAACGCCGACGTACACACCGGAAGATATTCTCTCGATTTTTTCATATATCCATATCCATAAAAATCCCATCCTGTATGTACACACATATATATATATGTATAATAAAAAGTGATCCACGAGTGTTCCACAACTCGGGAGGCGGGAATAAACTTACAATTCTGCGCGGACGAGTTACAGGCTCTCGCGGCTGAAGTTTCGCTAATCATTATCACCGGAAAGATGAGTATCAAGACTGTTGAACGGCGGACCATTGTTTCTTATAATTAACAATCGCGATTGACAAACACGTTACTCCATCCGCGACAACAAAGAACTCCCGACGTTTACTTGTACCGATGGTACATTCTGTAAAAGAAGTTCGATCCGTGCCGGAGAGATCAAGGTCTAGTTAACTCGCTCGATATACTATCCGCAGCATCCAGATCTCACATGCTGATAATGGTCAGTAATTCTCATGCGGATCATGGTCCGCGTGAGAACATTGGGTAAACAATCACTTGTAACAATGACGAAGCTCCGTCGAATGTGTCACAAGGTCACCACTGTTGCAGGAACGTCGCGTCGTGTTCCCCCAACCCGTGGATGGGTTCACCTGAACCTACGAATTATCGAACTTATGGCCCGAACTCACGACGACCGTATTCGCGGTACAACGAGAGAAAAAAAAAGATTCGACCCTGCATGCCACGCGACACTGTGCAACGTGGTTTTGCAATGATTCGTTATTCTCCTGATCCTACGGCGAACGCGTTGATCGCACTCGCTGACGCATGAAATTTTCCAATAAAAAGATTTCCACGAATGCCGATTACTCAACATTAGAAATCGTTGTCAATTCACAACCGCGAAAGCGTGGACACGAACGTGAAACTCTTACTGCTCTGCTCCACGGTTTAGCTGTTGCATAAAAGGCCTGGATTGTGTCTCTCGCGATTGCATGTACTTTTCTCGTAGTCCCGTCCGTGACAGGTATTCGTACCGATGCAGGTGCAAATTGCACGTCTTTCGCGGTCACGCGAGACCGTTTATAATCTGTTTTCTATCTGTAATATTAGAACGATATTATTCCTGGGACTTTTCAAATTTTTATCGGCAGATCGTACACGAATAGTAACGTCCGTTCGAATTGAAGAAAAATCAGTAATTGTTCAACCGTGTAGCATACGACCACTACTACCGTTATCAACAATATAAATATTTCAATTCAATTGCTGGACGTAGGATTGTATTTCGCAGTTGCAACTGTAGAGAGAAACAGTTTGCAGTTTACAATAATGAAAGTTGAACCCTGTAATGTTAGAATTTCTCATAATCTTTCTCCTTAGTTTACTGCAAACCTTGGTTAACATAACCGGTGATAAACATACGGTTGAAGTCGTTAATTAGAGTACTGTGTAGATTATCTAAATTCGTTTATTTGAAAAATAATGTTGTATGGATAAGAAATAATATCGTTGAATTGATAAGTATGTATATGTACAAGGACGTGAACGATACAACATTTAAAAGGACAGCAGAAATTTATAAAATTTACGCAGGCCTCAATGTGACATTGAGAAAGATGTAGTGTACAAAATTTATGGGCTACGTCGAAAACTGTGTCACGGCGTATATTTACAAACTTGCTCGTACGATAACTTCTTTGCGACAGTACCGTCTCTCTTAAGCTTCACATCGATACTGTAATTCTCTATGTGCAGTTTGTGCACTACACCTTTCATCCCCTTGTGTTTTCCCCAAAGAATTATAACGTCTTTCCCAATGGCAGGTATCACTGTCTCCAAGTATTCTTGATCTATCTTTATCACGTGATTCTCGACATCCTCCGGAGATTTTAATTTCACTTTCGCTACGAAATTCTGATTTTCTACAGACTGGACTACGCCTTTAGCCTTATAGTACTTCTCCCCTAAAGTTTTTGTAACTACTTTCACTGTTAAGCCTTCCCTCAGCCAGCCCTCTTTGTTCCCATCATCCTGGTCCGCTCTGGTTTTGTATTTCCCCAGCCGTTCGACAGACCCTGCTTCCGATTGTACCTCTTCGTCGCTCAATATTTCCTGTTTTACATCAGCACTACTATAAACTGACTTTCCGCTGGTGGACCCCTTATCTTTACTCTTATCCTTCTCCTGTTTGATTGGATTTAAAAGTAACTTTGGCTTTTTATTTAGTTTCATTTCAATGACTAAAGGTGCGTCCGCATCGGAACGTGTCAACGGCTCCTTGAAAATTTCATTCTGTCCACTAGTTTCTTGTTGGCCTTTCTCTACTTGCTTCTCTATGAACTCCATCATCCTCTCTTCGTCGTCTTTGTCCATCTTCTGTTTCTTGGCTTTCTTCTCCTGTGCAGCCAAGGTCTCCGGGTCTCTGTCGATGTATGTCACGTACCAGCCTAAAAGAATGATTATAGATTAGGAAAAGCGAAATGAATGATCATTTAAGGGGATAGACATTTCTCCATAATTTCTCAGTAGTTAAGGGTTTTTCAGTAGTCAAAAGCACTAGGTAACAGATCAATCTAGACTCGCAGTCGTCCTCAAAAGTTCTATTTTCACGTTTATAAGGCGTAACTTAGAAAGACGATAACTTTAGAAAGTTAACTCTTAGAAAGACGATAACTTTTTAAATATTGGACCATACGATTTGAACTTGTTTGAGAAGTTGGAACTCTAGGTTTGCTACGCAACGTGAGAAAATTTTTTTAAAAAGATTCGACTACCGAGAAACCCCATCTTTGCATTATCGAGAAATGAGAATTTGTACTCCTGGAAACAAGACTACCCTCTTAACGTTTCGAAGAGAAACTGAACTACCTTTCTCGGTCTCATCTACAATGCATTGCCCGGTGCGACCAAGCCATTTTACGAACGCTGTCAAAGTGACCCACATCGTAGCATTCATGTGAATGTGTGCTCTGTCGGAGATGTACTCCTGATACACACGATTAGCCGGTACTCTTCTAGTTCCGAATTGCCTTTTCAACAAATTTAAATAGCCGTGAGAGAATTCTTTAGAAAACTGATCCATATATCGGTGCGCATTGTCCGCGAATAATAGCAGCTGTCTGTGGTGAGATTCGGACATTGTATGACACTTGAATCCATTCTCGTCTCTGCACTGCTTTTGACACATCTGACAGTACCATCTCAACTTCTGCAGGCCCTTCGCCTTGATCTTGTTGGCAATGTATTTGGGTGTTCCAACCTCGTGTTTACCCATCGTTTTAGTTACTGAAAAATCAGGAGAATTCGAAACTTTCATGTAATAGACGTTGTGTAATGAAATTATACATTATATATAATGTATTGTATATAATCAAGATAATACGTTGATCTTATTTATCGTAATTCGAAGTTACGTTACCTTTTTCTTTCTTTGCTGTTTATTAAGTTTTCCCACTTGGTAATACATTAACTATTCCATTGGAACAGCTTTCATCTTTACATATCTTCTTCCTGAAAGTACAATTGATAAACAAGATGTAAATGTAGGGTTATCCCCAGTTATCCCGTAAACTATACGTTGCAGAGACACGATTGCAGCATAGAATAGAAACTCTTATAGAAGCGACACGTGTATCGACATGTGATAAGGAAGAGAATAATCAATTCAACAAATATACATACAATTTCACGAGCCAGATAATATGTAAATGGTTTTCGTTATATCAAATTGACGTAATCGTTAATCTAACGTGATCTAATATAATTTACATTTGCTGCCATGATTCTGACTTACCGACTCTGTAACGCTTCATGTCGATAATGTAGAATTCTATTTCCACCGCATGCTCTAGTATGATGGCGCACTCCATCTAAAAAGAGCGATCAAGTAATGACAGAGGGTCGAAGAAAAAGATTTTTATCCCTGTCCGGGTCCAAAATTAGGCCAGGGTGGGTCAAGGACAATCTAGAGCTATAATCTATTCACACATGCCCTATGTTAAACCTCATCAGCAGAGCATTTATGGGTTCTAAACTACAAAGATTACCACCACTGAAAAGAAGATTCCACTTTCTTAAAATTTGCCTACAAAAATTGAAAATTTTTAATTTAAACATTTTACTATAATTAATTAACATTAATTTACATTGAATAAAATTATTAATTTTAATATAAACATCCCCAGTCTACTCATCAGTCAGTTGATATTGTATATTTCCGTTGATATTGTATAATTTATTTGGTCGGCAAGAAAGTAATTTCAGCATTCTGACAGAAGTTTCAAACGCTTCTAAAAATTCCATCATAGATGGATCAGTTTCGAAGTCTGTAAAATGATTATTTACCCAAAGAAGCACTACTCTGGCCACTCTGTCTCCGACTTGTGCTTGATCGAACCATTCTAACAATTGACTCGCAACTAATAAGGGACTATCGATAAAAATGTTTGATGAGAATAAGAAGTCTTCTATATAAGTGGGATCGGTAATACTGTTTCCTTCTATAAGTTGAATATTGTTATAAAATATGTTAGAGCTAGCAATAATGCAATTTAATGGATTTATTACTCCATATGAGGATTTGGATTTCATTGATTGAAATCCTGTGCTCTTGTTCTCAAAACTCGTTCAGGTACATAGAAATTTATTTGCCTCTGGAGTGCGGGACAATCTATATTATTATTTATCAAATTAAAGATAAAGCTCTGGTCGGAAACTGTTCTTCGGTCGGATAATGTTTCCAGGTTGACTGTGTTATTATACAGGGTGTTTCGTCTAAAACGGGCCACCTAAATATCTCCTCTATCTCTGATAATACAAAAACTGTTTCTAACGTAATCTAAATGGTTTCAAAAGACGAATCAGATGGAAGAATCGTTTTTTATGAATTGTAATTTTTTAATCGTTTTTTTACATATATACACACATTTTTTGTTGTTGTATGTTATAGCAAACATTATTGTGTATTCATCCATGTTTAATAGCACGACCTTGAAATGACCGTGAACTCTAAAATTTTTCGTTGAGAACACGTGTTGCAATACGGGAAAAGTGTACTGGACACCCATCGTGATATAAAAAACGATTCTTCCATCTGATTCGTCTTTTGAAACCATTTAGATTACGTTAGAAACATTTTTTGTATTATCAGAGATAGAGGAGATATTTAGGTGGCCTGTTTTAGACGAAACACCCTGTATATCAGATTGAAGGGAAAAAGCAGGTATAATTTTTGTTTGCAAATCAAAAACACATGTTGCTAGTGAGTGATCGGGAAACAGGAGTTATCTGGAAGTTGTGGCAACAAGTTGTTACAAATAATGGAAATCATATCGTTGAATAATATTGAACATATATTTTTATAAATTGATTCAAACGGTTTCTTTAAAACGCGACAGGACTCTCCCTCCAATAAATATTTGTCAATATAAATTATTGTCGATGATTGATTGACACTGATTCACGATGATAAATTAATGACACTGATCCTCGGTTTCGAATGCTACCTGATCCCGTACAATAAGAAGAGATTGTATCATCGCGATCGTTATATATTAGCGATAAGAATAATTGGTTTCCACTTTCCACGGTTTATCGGAACGCGCCGTACCGCCCGCAGTTAATCGATCCGACCATAGCCGACAAGTTTCTAACCATCCTCGCAGTAACGTGTAAATCTGATCGATCATTAAGTAACCAAATACTCGTAGTTGCACGTAATCTCTTGTAACTTTGCTCCTGGTACTACGCCGCGCCCGGTTCTAAGTTCAATTTCATATTGCTCTCTGGCAATATACCAGACACCTCCTGCAACGCGTACCTGCACATGCAACTCATTCCCGACGGTGCACGCACCTGTATACAGGATACTCCATAAGGTCAATAGCGAACAGCTATCGAACAATTCAACCCGGGCTAAGAATAGTGGAACTTCTCACGTTCTGACACGATCAGCCACACCGACATCATTCCTTTATTTGGGAACCAACCAGTCCCACGAAATAAAGAAAATGAAAAACAAGATCCTAAAAACTACTTATTCGAAACTAGTCCGTTCCATGTTTCTTCCGATTACTCCGTTTTTTTTTTTTTTTTTTAATAATTTAATCGGATACTCTTAAGGATGTTCTGGAGGTAATATAAAAACGCAATAAAATTTTTGAAAATTTGACAAGATATAATTCTTACCAAATTGATGCAATTACCAAAGTTTGGGTTCGATTCACTGCACCGTTTAAGAATTATAGCAACTTAAATTTTGCGCATTTTAACACGTCTTCTTATGGAGAATTCATAAAATTCCACTTCAAACCGTATTTAAACCTTGAAAAAACGCAACTAGAAACTCCAGCTTTTTTTTATATGTAGTAAAAATTATGTAATTAATTATGTTCAAAATTTACAAAATAGGCGATTAAAGTAAATATCATTTACAAGTAAATATCATCGGAATTATATCATATCTGGTATGATTTTGCATTAGAAAAATGCCACGAATACGTTTTTCGAAGTCCCATAAAAAAATAATGAAAAATAAAGAAGTTAGAAATTCAGATTAGTTATGTTTACACTTCTCGGCGACCCAGCTTCTCGAGCTCGGCTGTCCTTATCGGCAAAAGTCAAAGAATACTATCCCTGGCGCATAAATGTCCCTCGGCAGACCCGTGCTGGGGATTTGTATCGATAAAACACTGTATTTCGTTAAAAATTCGTTGTGTCTATTCACTGGTCCACGATATTACTCATGGCCCAGTAAATGAACAGAGTGTTCATTCACTGGGTTTTATGGCAGTTATTACGACAAGAAATACTTTCCTGGCAAAATAATCGATGAAGAAGGCGAAGAGTATGAAGTGACAACAATGGTAGAATGTGAAAAAGGAAAGGTATGGAAATGGCCAGAGATTCCAGTTACGGTTTGGTACAAGAGACAGGATGTTTTAACAAAGATAACGGAGCCAAAGAAAATTAATTCTAGGGGATTTTTTGTGATTAAACAGTTAAATAAATAGGAGAATATTGTTTAGTAATTTTGTTCATTCATTGGACCATCATTGTTCAATTACTAGAATGTAGTGTTCATTGACTGGTATTTTTTATATTTTTTATTTAACGTTTAATAAAGAAAAATAATAATAATTTCATTTTATTTGATTATTTACTTATTTCATTTATTTTTGATAAATGAAGTATAGGGAGCCATTTGGCATATATATAATTCACATATTTTTTTTTTAAATAAAATAACTTCCTGAACAATTTCTTAAATGTTCATTCGCTGGTGCAGTTACCCTATATACTATTGGAAGAATGGCCAAAAATTTGGACAGACACATTCTTGTTATGTTTATAAAATAATGTAAAATAGTTTTATTTCTAGAGTTTCTAAAATACATTTCTACTGTGTTATTGGTTTCGCACACCAAATTCACCATTCCGCAAGCCAATTTCGCCCATTCAGAATGTTTAAAATTAGTTATGTATTTATTTAGATTAAATTATATATGTACTTTCATTTTTAAAATAATCGGAGAAAATGGGCTGCAATGAATACAGGTATCGCACTCGAAATTCACCCTTTTGCAAATCAAATTCAACCTTCTACAAATAAAGTATTTTCAGATAAGTTATTGTAACGCCCAAGATCATTTGGAGTAATTTTTTCCTTTGCGAAAACGTTCTGCGCGGCTTCGCTGCGGCTTCTGGGGACGGAGCCCGGCGCGGCCAATGCCAACGCTGCGCTCTGGTGTAGCCGCGCTGTGATTGGCCCCCGTTTTTCGCTAATAACTCGGCAACGAAGCCGCGGGGAACATTTTCGCGAAGGAAAAAGTTACTTGAAATTACCGCAGGAATCGGCCGGTTCGAGGAAGTACAAAATTCTCGGGACACCCTGTACACGTATCTACGTGCATACACTTATGCATTGTTCGCACGCGCACGAACCCTTCTACACATAATTCGGAAGTTCAGATCGTACTTTCGAAGGGCAAATATGGAGCATCTATTTCGAACAAGCGCGAACTTGAACTTAACCGAACCGACGTAATCTCGATGGCGGAGCATGATAGCCAGGAAATTGGTAGTTAGGTGCCGCAAACGATAGGATACGTTTTCTGGCGAGAAGTTCTGACCACTCGATCAAATTGATTCGGTGTTCGATCGAGTGCTAAAGGATCCGTATCATGACTGCGAGGGATTTATATAAATACTTTTCGAAAATCGAACGGCGTTATCGGAAAGCCAAATCGCTCCCGCAGCTCGCGGTGCTCGACACGAGATTCATGCTGCTCGATCATCCGCTCTGATCGCGGGGAAATGGCACGAAACGCGTGCGAAGATCGGCAGGCGCCGATAAGAGCGCGAGATAGCAGCATACATACATATATTATGTACTTACACGCGTAACCGTAACCTTCTGCGCTCGGCTGTGCATGTGTGCGTTATTCGATTTCTCCGAAGATTTCGGCGTAGCTGCAACAATGTTGCACGACATACATAGCTCCCGTTTTAGAAGACGATCACGTTTCACTTCAATATTAGCACCTTACCGACCGGTAGCCTCCCAGATACCTCCCGACGTCTCATAGACGTCTGTTTTACGTTGTTTTGGTCTGAACAGTCCTAAAAAGATCTGTTTGGAGACGTCACTTTTACGTCTGCAATAATACCCTTACCCTAACCTAACCTAACCTAACCTAACCTAACCTAACCTAACCTAACCTAAGACGTACCGTTTTGTAGCAATACAAGACATTCAGAAGACTTTCGGGAACCGTTCGGGAGCCGTTCAGACGTCTTCCAGATGCTATCTGGGCTATTAATCGGCGTTTTGTCCCCGACATTACGAAACAAATCTGCGAGCTCCGGTTGTATTGGAAAAATCTCCTGGTTGTAGAAAAAATTGGAGATTCATAAAATACAGGATGATATCCAACAAATGTTGCGCTTCCTTGAAAGATCCCTGAACCGATTCCAACTAACTTCTTCCTTTGCGAAAATGCTGTGCGCCGTTTTGTTAAGGCGGTAGACTCGTTTCCAGGATTGCAAGGGTGCGGGATTCGCGTTCTCATTTCTCGACAATACAAAAATGGGGGTTTTAAGTAGTCAAGGACGGTAGATGAAAGATCGATCTAGGGCGCTATCGCCCTCAAAAGTCCTATCTTTTCTTATTCGGCAGCATGTAGCTATCGAGATAGCTATTGCGCAGTTGCATGCTTCGGAAAAATGCAAATTACGCTACCGAGTAATGCTAATTACGCCTCGTAAACGAAAAAATAGGACTTTTGAAGGCGATAGCGCCCTAGATCGATCTTTTATCCAGCGTTTTTGACTACTGAAGAACCTCGTTTTTGTATTAACGAGAAATGAGAACGCGAATCCTTGCAAACGACCTCAGGGATCACCGCTTGCAAGGAAGTACATTTTTGGGTCACCCTGTAAACTTAGGCTAGCGAAAGTTTTGAAATATTGGTTTCTCGAGGGGCGTAGCCAGTTTTGGAGTTGAAGGGTGTGTTCATATAGTCGTTCCGCCGTGTCTTTTTTCCCCCAGTCGGTTCTTATCGAAGGCTTCGAAACTGTCGGTGCCGGGAGTTTCCGGGCCGACCGATCGTGTTGATCAGATCGGAACTTGTTTCGAACGGGCTCGGGCGGGATCACGAATTTCCTGATGTACATACTCGGCCAGCCTTCGGCTCTTCGAGTTCACGGCTCGTCGTTATGCATATACCTAATACCTATTCACAGCTCGCAGCACAGCCTGGTGGGATGGTAGCTCGTGCGCGGCGCGATGAACCGAGTCGGCCGAAACCTGCCGGAATTATTAACTCCTGTCAGTCTGGGCAGCTCGATGCAGCAACGAGCACTTGACTGCCTCTTCTACTTGTTAATAGAAGCCGAAAAGAGGCATCGATCTCGCCGTGGATCAACCGTATCGCGTCCGGCTGTAATCCGTAGAGGCTGACACTTTCCATGCTGGTTCTCGGGCTGGTCCCGGAAAATTGACACGGTTCCTCCTCGGAAATGTCAGAAAATACCACGCACGCGGAATGATCTCGCGTGTGGATCCTCTCTGCTCCGACAATGTTCAATGGGCATCAGCTACTTCGTTAACCGGATGTGAAACCGATGTACTTTGCTGACTTTGACACCAGCTTGCGATCGATATTCCCGCAGTCTCACACGAAAGATTGTTTAACGAGTCGTTGTTTCGAGTGTTGCTGGAAGCTTCAAACATTTCGGTGTACAACGTCCTCAAAATAGCAGGGACCTTGCTTGCTATGATACTCGTCGCTTGGTAGCCTGGAGCTAGAGATGTGTTCCTTTTGAATGGGAAATCGTTTGTCGGACTGCGATGAAGTGTCCCTAGGGTCCTGAAACGTTTCACGGTTCAGCGTTCGACGTCTTCCCGCTGAAAATCGCCATGGAGGAACCGGAAGAGACCGAGGAGGCCACCAACTCCTCTTCGAGCACGCCGTCCGCGTCCGCGTCCGCAGCCTCGGCGTCCGGCAAGAGACACTGCATGGAAATGCGCGCGGAGAAGCCGGGCTATCTTCGTCAGAAAGGTATAGTAATCAATGGAATCTCCACATTTTGCTTATCTATACCTTGTAAATCCATTTGCGGAGCTATCTACTAGGCCCTAATGTTGCCATCTACCTTCTTCGGTTTTTAACTTAGCATACTGTGTACTTATTATTTAGCTTTTCATTTCGAATCAAAGTGTCGGGGATTAAGCTAAGCAATGGAGAGGGAGGAGCTAGTTGCACCACTCAGACTGGGCCAGGAGTGTTCCCATCATCTGATCTTTTCTTTTTTGTTTTTTTTTTGTTGGGGGAACTTAAATCCCTACCCATACCCACTAGAACCCCACCGCTCAGGGCGTTTTAATAGACCCTTTACACTCCTTTTCCTCAGTTGGTGCCATCACACCTCCGTTGGCCCGCTTTCCGCATTCAGCGGAAGTGTATCGTCATACCCACGAGCCTGTTCTTGGCGCTTCTCCTCATCATCTGACCTGTGAAGCATCAAGTCACTTCTTTGGTAGACATAGCTCATGGCATAGCATCATGTCCCCATTCCTCGAATCTTCAATATTTAGCTCTGTACAACTCCAATCCTTTTGATCCCTTCATCATCAAACGGGCTATGTCAAACAGAAGCTAAAGTTGGACCCCCGAACTGCAAGGCACCGACTCGGGACTAAGATTCGAACGATCGTAAGAAGGCGCGAGGCAGCTGAATCAGATCGATAATTTGCGATGAGGAGCCGGCTTCTGCGGGGTAAATTAAGCCGCGTTATATCGGTGGGTGTAATCGGCGAATGCAGATGCCTGTTCCGACGCGAATTCGTAATTCGATAGACTCGATTGCACGCGAACACGCGATTCCGTTCGAGGCGTGTGCCAGAGGTGTAAGGCGTAACACACCATCCCTGTCGCGCCATGTCTTCTGTTTGCCATTCCCGTGAAAAACGGATGAGACCACGTGTCGTCCGGTCGTAACGTTTGTCGGGAGCAACAACTGTATTCCAGACTGTTATTCCTGTATTCCTATCCATGTCTACAGGGGGTTCACGTAATTTTGTTATTTATGATACGATGCCAATCGCGTCGCGCCACCTGGTATATATAGGGTGTGCCGCGGCAATACACATAGATACCAGGAACGGACAAAAGTATTAGCACAATTTTTTGCGTCTTCACTCTACCTTCCCCCTCTACCACGATATTCTCCATGCTTCTCACGTGGCCCGGTCACGTGACGCGTTTCGCCTCTATCGCGTATCTGTCCCAATGTCACGTGACCCCGTTACTGGCAGAGAGAGGGTAACTTTTCCCCTTCGATTCGTGCTCCCTCCCCTCATCTGGCTACTCTGCTTCCTGTATGGTTAGAAACATTACGAAGCATCTTTGAGGAAACGCATGACTTTGACTTCCGACTCGCTGTATCATGCAAACACATCTTAGATGAAAATGAGCGATAGATTGTGAAAGTAGAGGCTCCAAGCTTCGAAACGAGCGTGGGTTTATTGTGCTACGATTCTCTGGGCAGACACTGTTCGGGGGCCCACCCAAATTAATCCAAATTAATTCAGATACTGAATTAAAAAAATTCATTTTTTCCTTCTTAATTTAAATCGTTCTCATTTTTATACTTGACGACCGTCAAGGGGCCCTTTCGCCAATATGAATCCCAATACCTGGTGTTTTTAATATACTTTTCGGAGCCACTGTATGCAGCGTGAGCGATTTGAACTGGTTTTCTTCCGAAGCTCGCCGACAGGCACTAAAGCAATTGTTCTATCGGAAGGAGAGAAAACGATCCGAGGAATGGAGCTGGCTTACGTTTTTACATTTTTGCGAAGCGCGAAACGTCACGCGACGGCTGCCAGTTCACGCTGAACTGCGCGTATACATATCAACATACATGTATTCATAACTGTAATGTCGAAGCAGCAAATGAAAAGGCAGCGCATTAAGCGGGTCTCGGTCGAAATCGTTATTTTCAATTTTCCCCGACGACGCACGGCGGTGCAGCCTCAAAAATTACGGAAGTTTTACGCATTCCGCGTTACATGCTCCGGCAAATAGAAAAAACGGCAGGTTAACCACACGGCGGTTCCACCTGCGTACACCTCTTATTGGATTTAATGGAAATATCCAGGGTCGACGATTTATTCCGGAATGCAACGGTGCAACGTTGCTTAAGATTCCCATTGACAGTTATAGCATCGCAATTACGATCCAAATATTATTGGCCCATCGATAACGTTACAAATATCAATTATATGTTACGGTGTTCAAACGCTTCCATATAAGACTAATTAATCCCTGAGCGATGCCAGGAACGAAGCATTTCCTCTACGTATTTTCATTACCCAGAAAGCGTGGCACGCGATCCTCTTTAACGCTAGAACCACGGAACACCTGGAAACGATGATAATTGTCGAGATCGTAGACCGCGTATCTCTGGTGAATTATTTAACACTAAACCGACCGGTAGCGGTTGGACACCCTACACACTTATCACATTTCCTCTCTGTTATCACCGATCACTCGACCGCAAATACTTCCCTCACCCGGACCTGCGGCAACACTGTCAACCGATTAATAGGCGTCAGAAACTTGAAACATGAAAATTCAAGAATTCATGATTATGAATATGAAGTGATTCGAAGTTGCCGTCTCCATATGCTACTGTGCATATTGGAGTAGCTATTGGTTTGTCGGGAAAGTCATGACGTATTTTTAGGTAATTTTCAAGACTCATTTTTTAATAACATAACAAAGTTCAATCAATAATGTATTGGCCACTTTGATCGATGACCTTTTCCCATCTTTTTGGAAGTTGCATGATTCCGCGCTCGTAGAAGGACTGCTCTTTTCCAGCGAAGAACTGGGTAAGATGCTCTTTGATGGCCTCATCAGAATCGAAAGACCTACCATTCAAGTCATTTTGCAAAGAACGAAACAAATGGTAATCTGATGGGGCAAGGTACGGTGAGCAAAGAGGATGGGCCATAACTTCCCATCCAAGCTGCAGCAACTTCTGGCGAGTCACCAAACTTGTGTGTATGGTCTCACATTGTCATGATGGAACATTATGCCTTTGCGATTCACGAGTTCTGGTCGTTTCTCCGTGTATTCGAATCATCCAGTTGACGACAGTACACAACAGAATCGATCGTTTGATTCCGCGGTAGGAGCTCAAAAAACACCACACCCTTGTAGCCCCACCATATTGAGAACATAACTTTTTTTTGGTGAAGATCGACTTTGGATGTTGTTTGGGTTCGCTCTTTTCCTCTGCACCACGATCGTTTACGTTGAACATTGTTGTAATCCATTTTTCATCGCCGGTCACGAAGCGCTTCAAAAACGGGTCGATTTTGTTGCGACTGAGATGAGTATCGGCGATATTGACGCGGTTGGTGAGATGGACTTCTTTAAGTTCATCCGGAACCCGAGCTTGCTGATGAATCCTAGCTTTATGATATGGTCATGGACGGTTGAATGATGGAGGTTCAGTGTCTCCGCGATGTCACGAGTGGTCGAATGTGGGTTTGCTTCGATCAGTGCCTTTATTTGATCGTCATCAGCTTCAACGGGCCTTCCGCTGCGAGGAGTATCGTTGAGGTTAAAATCACCAGCACGAAATTTAGCGAACCATCTCTGACACTGACGCTCTTGTAGGGCATTTGTCCCCGTAAACTTTACGCAATTTTTCACAAGCCTGTCTTGTTCTTTCCTGAATGAAAATAAAAAGCAAAATATGTCGAAAATACACGGTTTGGTCTTCCATTTTCAACTTAATATAACAACTGAAGGACGTGACCAAATCAAATACTTCCTTGTTTGAAATGAAGTTTGAACTGCCATCTGCCAAAATATATAGCACTTGTGCCGATTGTAACGCCATTTATTGCAAAAATCCGTCATAACTTTTCCGACGACCCGATAGATGGGAAAAGCTGATCGGACTGACGTTTTGTCTGTAAGGTGTAGGTGTTGCCATATCACGTGTTCCGGCCGTTTGTAAGATAGAGTATTAATATCTAAAGCGGGGGTTTCCCGTTGTCGAAAAGGGGATGCGCGATTCTCGATCGCGTGTCGATGCGGAAAAGAAAAACCATGGACATCGAGTGATTTGTTCGGTGCTCGTCGCCAGTCGAAAGTCGTGCCAAGTATTCCATCAGCGATAATTAAGATGGCCGAGTGGCTGGAAGCCGAAGAAGCTGTACTACTTCGTGGACGCCCGACGCCACGCGTCTCGCGTCGGTCGGATGTCGGATGCCGGCGATATGGCGAAACGGCGGAATAGTGGATGTCGAGACAACAAGATTAAATTGCTCGCGTGGTCCGAGACATGTATGGCCGAGACAGACAGACGTTATTGGGGCATGTCTATCGCCTATCCTCCCGAAGTGTCTTCGGACATCCGAATTGACGCGTTTCGTGCGCTTTACAACTTTCACGGACTTCTCGAGATATCAGCCCCGGATAAGTGTATATAAAGGGACCTGGAATCCGGCACGAATCCCAATTGATATTCGATAGTTTGGTGCGCCGTTTCTGCCAGTGTGCAGCGCCGGTGGTGACAATCGGTCGGATAGTGCTGTCTTCCAGGTTCAGTGGAGTCGTTCCTTCTGATACATTTCTTAGAGCTTCGAATATCGTTTCTCACTTAGTCATCACTCGTTTAGTATCTCTCCCCTTTCGGAAGCTCGGTAGGGGAGCTTGGTCGTTCGGCTATGCTAATGTAAGGACATTTGGGATCGATCCTGAAATTCAATTCTAAGATATATGTATGTATTTACGTTTGTATGTCGTGTCAATGGAGTCAGTTAGTAGCGACCTCGTGTGCTCGACTGTTTGAGAATTTCAGGGAAAAGAGGAAACCGTCAGCGGGAGTCGAACCCGCGACCTCAGTGGTGGTAGCCGATCAGCTAACCCGCGCACCCACGGGACTCTGCGACTTTTCGTAATCTCCGTACGCATTTAGTTTGGGGGGTCCTGATTCTACATACATATGTATATCTTGCTATTGGATTTGAAGTATTTTACGCAACATTGTTCTTTTTTAACCATATGTATGCGTTCAGTGATTCCGTTTCTTCAGAAGTCGAAGCTTCAAGGATGTTATTGTCCACTAGAGCGGCAAGGTGCGCAGCTCTCATGGCAGATCCGGATGAACTATATCCAGGTGGATATGCCGAGGTCTAGACGGTTCAACGGTAATGGTGACTTTAATGCCTTTCTGTGTCTTTGTTCCAGAGAAAATCATCTACCCGCGGAGCACGAGGACGCTGGCCAAGACGGCGGTGATCGGCGGTAAACCGATCGAAGAGGAAATTTGCATGGTACTTCTTCTTCTTCTTCTTCTTAATCCTCTTCATCCTCTTCTTTCGAATTTATTTTAACGTTTTTGACACCAATTGTTTAATTCCGTCTATCAGGGTTTAAGAGCTCTGGTGTACGGAAGCTCTGCCAGCCCCCCGAAGCCGGAATGGACAAGGACGGGTCTAACCTTGCGACCTTATGGACAAACCTTGGCATTCGGATTACGAGCGCCAAGAAACACGACGAGGGGACTGGTCACTGCAGTGCAGGCGATCATGCTCAAGCATTTTCTCTTCAAATGCAACCGACAGGACGTCCGCGCGAACCCAGAAAGGTAGACAGCGATTTATCACTCGACAGAAATATTCCACTCTACTGTATTCTACTCTAACAGTCTACTGAAACCATCCTACGACCGACAAATCGATGTACTGACATCATCGATAGCCGAGATCATCTGGCGTTGCGCAGGAGGCTTCGTCGCGAAGAGTTCCAGCTCCTCGGCGAATCAGAACACGGGGAACGCGAATGTTCCTAGAGCTGTCGTCGCTTTGCCCCAGGAAACAGCCTACATGCAGCACAGTGGACAATATTTCCAAGACGGCCTGACAGAAACAGTACGTAGAAACGGTCGGGTGAAATGATCTGATTCAAACACCCTCTTAGGTAGCTAGGTGGTCGCTATGTTAAGGTGGGATCTCTTAAGTCTATACTCCATTTGTCAAACTTGGAGTATGGATCGCAAAACGCTACGTCCATATGCGCTTAGAGGTCCCACCATTAGGGGATCTTATGTTTAGGAGATCCTACGTTTAGGAGACTCTACGTTTAAAAGATCCTAAGTTTAGGAGACTCTACGTTTAGGAAACCCTACGTTTAGGAAACCCTACGTTTAGGAAACCCTACATTTAGGAGATCCTACGTTTAGGAGACCCTACGTTTAGGAGACCCTACGTTTAGGAGACCCTACGTTTAGGAGATCCTACATTTAGGAAATCCTACGTTTAGGAGATCTAAGCTTTAGGAGACACTACGTTTAGAAGACCCTAAGTTTAGGAGACCCTACGTTTAGGAAATCCTACGTTTAGGAGACCCTACGTTTAGGAAATCCTACATTTAGGAGATCTAAGCTTTAGGAGATCTCACCTTTTTAACGCGTTGTTGTGCTTTCAGCTTCATTTGTTCGAATTCGAGTCTCTCGAGGACCTCGAGATATTCATCAAGAGATACTTGTACTTGGTAAGTATTGTACGTTGTACTGGTCTGTCAGAAATATTCTCAACAATCAAATTCGTTGGATTTAGTTCCAAGACGAGGGTGGTCCAGGCGCCAAATTGCTTCTGTACAGCGCCATTCTTTCCAGGGGTCTTTCAAAGTGAGCACTCGAACAGTAGATACATAGATGGAATTGAGATGTTCTAGCCCACCCATCTAACTGTTTGACATTTTCTCGGCGCAACAGAGTACGGACCGATCTCGAAGACCCGAAGGCATCGATACTAAGCGGTTGCCCGGAGGAAGGTCCCATTTGCGTGGTGATCCTGCTATTAACTGGTCGCGCGTCGCCTCACCTCCACAATGGGGTGATGCACGTGGGGGATGAGAACACATACGTGAGTTCCTTGCTCGTTTCTTTTAATCGGTCTCTACATTGTCAACCCTGTTCGACCCTGTTCTTACGAATGCCCAAGGCCATTCCACAATGGGGCGTTCTGGTGAGAAGCGAAATAGGGTTTCTGGTTCACGAGGGAGACGCGCAGATGAGCAAGCAGCCAGGTTCACGACTGAAGACGCCCAGTCTGCCTATCTGGGTCACTTTGTGTCACGGTCACCATGGTGTTCTCTTCAACACGAACCGGGAACTGCTTCGGAACTACCATGCCGAACGCAGGTGATTATTTAAATGTTAGGAAGGAATTCCATAAACTTACAATTACACCGTGTACTATTTTCTGATTCGATCAGGTTTGACATTCAATACTTCACGTGCGGCGGCAGCCATGCTACCCTGACTGTGGACACCAGGTCGAACTCGGAAAATGATTCAGACTTCGAGGGCCCCAGCAAAGAGCTCACCGACATCGCTGCGACGCCTTTAGAGAAACTTATTCGCTCCAAGTAAGTACTCCAGTTTCCATTCCTGGGTGTCCCAAAAATGTACTTCCTTGACGGGGGCGATTCCCAAGATCATTTAAAGTAAGTATATTCCGAAAAAATTAGTACATTTTCGGGACAATGTTTTATATGTGTAAGAAGACTCCTGAATTCAATGTAACTTTGGAAAAGATACATTTTCCGCATCAGAAATAGAATGCCAAAGCACTGACCGCGTCTTTTATCACTTGCAGATGGCAGGACGCTTGCATACAATGGAACGGAGCTCCTCTGATGTAAACGCAACACTTTCACCCGTGTCTCTCTCTACAAATCCACCCGCGTTTCAACGATCTGCGTATTTGTGTATTCTATTGTTTAATGTTCAGTAAGGGTGGGCAAAAATTTCGAGTACCCGAGCATCGGTTTGGCTTTTGACGACTCGGATCGGGTCGGGTCGGGTAGGGATCCGAAAATTCGTGAGAATCGAGTACCCGGAAATTTCGGGTGTACGAAGTATTCGTACACCTTTTAAAGACGAATAACTTTTTCAAAATTAATAAACTAATTCTTCTAAAAAAAAAAAACACAAGCTGTTGGGTCCAATTTTGAAAAAGTTATTCGTTTCTAAAAGGTGTACGAATACTTTGTACACGTACTCCAGGTACCCGAGTATCACCCAAACCCGGGGAAAACATCCGACCCGACCCGAAGACGAAATTTTCGGGGCCCCGCCCATTAATGTCCCAGCCGTTGCAACCTCACTAGCGACACTCTAAAATTTCTTCGAAAATAGGGGAGTGAATTTTCGATGACGGAGGGATCGATAGCGTTTGACGGATTCGACAAACACCTTTCGACACGCGATCGCGTGAATCGCAGCGCTTTCGACAAATAATTGCACATAGATCGTCATCCCTCTGATAAATAAACTGGAGAATGTTCAATGTTCGTAGGTCTGCGCGCTTTCAAATGAATGTTCAGCTAGATAGTTTCGCAGGTTTACGCTGAACTTCTCCCCGATATGAAGAAAACTTATTGTTTAATCGAGCTGTTGTGTCCAATTAATTCTATTGTCTGGCTACTGTGCTAATAGGCTGCTCCACTCGCTATCCGACCGGTAAGTGTGGTCCCTAATTGGGAAGGTTAGTTGCATCGATACACCCGTCAGGGAGACAGCGATAAAAACTGTCGGGACAATAGTTCTCGGGCGGAGCGGAAGCCATTGGTCTTCCCGGGCTCAGAATTTCGGCTTTCACGTAGCCGGGAAAGCGGGTAGCCAGGGTAGCGTGCGCGCTCGAGGCACACGCATACTCGCGCGATTTCCACCTGACGAAAGTAAATACCTGTTCGGAAGCGGGGCCAGGAAGGCGTTCGGTTGGCCGTCGATTCCCCCCTTCCAAACAATGGGGCACTTCCCGAGTGCCGCTCTACAGCGCTCTTTGCGCGTCTGCGTTTCGTAGTGGCGAGTCCTGCTGGCCAACGGCGGACAGGTGTGCGATACAAGCCGGGTCTCTTCATCCACGCAGCTTGCGCTGCCGTGTTAAACAAAAACCGAGAAAGTCGAATCGAAATTCGCTACCGCGAAAATTGAGGGTGCGCGACTCAGAACTTTCATTCTCGCCGGGGGTTCTATGGTGTTCACCCCGCGCGATGCTTGAACCCAAAAAGGAAAGGCAGAAAGTGCGCAACGGTGACCGATCTTCGTTAAAGGATGACCCAAGTGAATGTTAGTCGGTGATGTTGTAGTTTGTTGTTCGGTGGTTCCCGGTGGTTCGAAACAGTTTGGAGCGCCGCGCGTACTCGACGAACGCCGATTGTGGTAAGTATCTAGCTCCGACGATCAGATCGAAGATACCGCGGGAGAGAGGAACGCTCGCTGAGAACAATAGATCCGACGTTTTGTTGTTCTAAATGCTCCACGTTCCTTCCGAGTTCCATTGTGAACACCTAGTCGAAGGGAGTCGATCTAGCAGAGCGATTGGCCACACATCCGTAACGAATAGCTCAATGTGCTCGTTTACCGGAGGAAAAACTATTTGATATTTTAGAGAGATTCAACAAGCTTTTAGAACGGGTAGATTAGCATAATAAGATGCGCGCGGTGTCCAAGCTTGCGTGAGAAAAGAGTATCGGAACAGTGGCGTAGCTGCTCAGCGCCCTGGAGTTAGCGGGGCCCTTGTTCCTCGGGAGAGGTCTTGCGAAATTTGTTCTAAAAAAAGAAGTGAATTTTACAGGAGGCGAAGAAAACGATTCAAAGCGAAACTGTTTTGCTTTACAGCGCAGTTTTCAAATTCTGATATTGCGGCGCCAGCTAACTTATCGTACGCCACTGGTTCGAGGTTTCACTCCGCCAAGTTTGAAGACGGTAAAAAATAAATCCCTATATGGAATTATTAAGTAGCTTCATAGTGCAATATTTTAGATTAGTGCATTACCAGGCTATCCCCTAACGAAGGCAACGAAGTGATTCATCTTGCTCGCCCCTCGCCGAGTCGGCCTGGCACGGCGCGGTGTGTCGCGAATGCTGGCCAGGGGGAAGAACTTTACGCCAGTTGTCCATAGCAGTACGTTTCAGTTTACGGTCCCGTGAATTCAGGAGTACCGTGGCCCACATAGCCATCGTATCCGGCTTTATACGGCGTGTCCCGTATAAATCATTTCGCCCTATACTGGGAATCCTTGTTTCTCCCAGCGGCTTATTTCCGCTTGTGCCTTATGCGCTTAGACAGTTCGCTTTTACCGCTCTGTTCCAGCCGATAGAAAACGTAATTGCCGACTTTAACAAGGATACGGTGATTACCCGCCGCCGCTAATATTTCGCCGAAGATCAACGCTCCGCGACTACGTTTGCGCTATTTATTAGAGAACCGATCGAAAGGATCCACCATATACCTGGGAAACTCGCTCGACCAAACTGGATTAGAAAGTTCCCTTGTTTTCGAATCGTGCCGCAATATCGCGCAATTAGCCCGTCGGATTGCTCATCGATCGATTAGAGGATCGTGGAAACCATGGGGGGATTGTGAAGGCTGAGAATACGAGTGATCCATGGTGATCAACTGGGTTGGTGGTGACCTGGGTCTATGATGAGTAGACCCTTAGATCTTTGATGCTAGAACCAAATAAAAATTTGTTTCTTCCTTTAATCAGATTAATGAGTTGATGATAATGCGCTGATACTCTTAAATCCCTTTTGTCATAAGTGCATAAAATCCGCAGTCTGATGACGAGCTGAGTCTATGATGAGCTGAGCCTCCCTCCTTTCTTCAAAGAACATGATCAGCATAAATACTCCTTTTCCGCACACATTCGAATAAGATGTTCCGAGATCTGATTTTTTGACGAGGAAATGGTTTGGTTGGGGAAAGGGTTTCAGTGAAATTTCCTCACGAGGAGACGTTTTCCCAGAGTCCATCTTAGGCTCGGTCGGCGAACTATCGCTCTCGCCAACCCCACCCGCAGGATTCGGATGTCGTTCCACGTATCTAGGTTTCACGTAATAAAGTAGTTTCTTCGCATGCTTTCTAACCACGCGTTATGTTCGCCGGTTGCAGACACCGACTCGCCGAGGACGCGCGTTTTTCGGCCCGTCACCGGATCATCCGACGCCCGACATCGATCTGGCAAATGTTTGCGCTCGGTGTTTGCTCCTGTCGCAGCAATTGGGACGGCCGTTCACCTAGTAACTCACACGAATCTCTGCATGCTCTTCAAATTACCAAGCAAAGACAGTACAAATGTTCGCTCGTTTCAGCTTCACAAAGTCGGGATGATGTCAATCGTCCCACTTATGAAGAAGCTATTCCGATTTAGGGGGTGCTCCAGCGACCTTCAGTGTGTACAATTTTATTCCGATATAAGACGACGCTTTGCATTTCGAGATAAGAAGATTGCTATCCCTTCTTCCTCTTTTGTTCGCTACCGCTTTGTGCCATAATCGATCCCTTTTGATTCTGAAGGACAGGGTATGAAATTAATTCTTATGTTATTCTTGCTCCCCACAATGAATGCAAAACATTTATATTTTGCATAAAGATCCGCAGTCTAGTAATAAATATCGATTTTAGTTGAGCTTAAGATGCTCAAGTAACTTTCATGCGTTGCTGTTACACATTTCGCAAGTGTCCGGATACGTTAGAGGAGTAGCGTAGGTGCCCTGGTGAGGGCACGAAATAGGACCGGAGAGAAACTGGGTTAGTGAAATATTGGTGTGGGTCAGAAATGTGGCCTAGAACTCAGGCAAGAAGTAATAAAACGTCGATTTGATTGACTCCCGTGTAGCTACACATCTTCAAGGATAATGGGTCGTTGAAGACAATTATACGTTTAATTCGACTATTGCCGTGTGCGTTGATTAAATTATACATGTATGTGGTAATGTTTGAAATTATAGATGCATCGGTGGATGCTGGAACCGGTGAAGGATGTCCTTGGATCGCCATGAGACACAACGTTCTCAGGATCCTGCCAATTCTGTGCTGCACGCTGCACTTCTACAGTGGACAATGTGGGTCCTGCTCGTTTTCTCACGCCACCTGTTTCACCTCTCCTGCCCCTGCTTCCCGCCTTTTCGACCCGTCTGTTCCGCGGTTTGCCTTCACAGCCCCTACCTCGGCAACCCGGGCTGCCTTAGTGGCATCGGCGACCAATTTGCTCGCGACCTTAATCAGCCCCTTCTTCCGTTTCATCGCGCGGACACGGTCGATCGCGTGCGAACGGTTACGCGCGAGGATCGCGGTTGCAACGGAAACTAACCATCGAACGATTTGGAAAGTTGATGACGGTATTGCGAAAATTGTGACACACCGCGCCAGCGTCTCTTTTTCTACGTAACTCCTTCCGCCGTTGACGATGCTCGATGCCGGGGACGATGGAAATGGGTGATCCACTTCGTGAACGTGGTAATCGTTGTAATTAACGTCTGCTACACTGTACCGCGCGGAATCGCGAGCAAAACGCGCCGGGGAATCAGCGTGACGGGGGCGGGTAAGCGAAATGTAAGGTAAGAGAAACGCCTGTTTCGCAAGAAAACGCGGGGAACCGGAATAAAAGTGACACTTTTTCGAGACCATTCAAACGCCATTTCAGATCAGATGCATTGGGAGACTAAACCAGGCATGGTGAAAAGCGAATGGAAACTCTAATCGACGCTCTAGTAATTTAGGTTAAATTAGGTCTAGTAATTTATCTAGTAATTTAGGAGATCTCCCACTTTTCGAATTTAGCCCCTTACTTTTCGAATTAGATTTTAATTCTAACATTCAGCACAAACTTTTGTTAGCTCAATTCAGCACAAATTTTTGTCAGCTCAATTCAGCACGACTCTTGAAATTATTTATTTCTGAAAGTGGAGGGGGGCTAACTTCGGGGTGCGTGATTTCGGGACGATTTTGTCGGGACCGTTGATCTGCTTATTCACGCCGGTCGGTATTCCTGATTTCCATAACAGTCGCCCGTTATCTCGTCACGCAGGAAACGCGTCAGTTGTCGAGATAACGCCTAAGCGAGCATTTTACTTGTAAATTTGACGTTCTTTCTTATTGCGTACGCAGGTTAATAGAGCTTGTAGCATAGCGGATAAATAATTCCAGAAGCTCCTTGTTTGTGCACCCCGCGCATCTTTCCACGGAACTGCGTTCTTTATTTGTTGCACACATTTTAGGTGTGGAGCAATTTATGGCCTATCTGAATTGCGAATCGTTTGAATTTTCCAATCGTAACTGTCGAGGAAAATGTTCACGGAAAATTCTAAGTATAAAATGTCCAAGTGTCCGCCCATTAAATCCACAGACAGCCTCCTTACGTTTAACTGCAAAATTATTACTTCGTTCCCGCTGAATTAGTGGGTACTTGGATCCCACTTAATCGGTACGTTTGACCGTAAAATAACGTCGGCTCTGTCAACCGTATCGTGTTCCCATTTGCGCTGTGTCTTCGTAGATGTTCCAATAAAATTTGTAGAAGACAGGTCTGGGTCAAGTCTGGGTTCATCATAGGCCACGAGTTGGACGAAGAATTTTGTGAATTTATAACAATTTTAATCCAAGTGATAGAGTCAACTCTGTCATCCATATCGTGTTCCCATTTGATCGCAGTCTTCATAGAGATTTCAATAAAATTTTTAGAAGAAGGGTCGGGATCTAGGTTCTTCCCAGGCTCGTGTGCACAGGGGCTCAGTGGATAGAGGGCGCCACTGCGGACTCCGTGGTCGCGGGTTCGAATCCCGCCTGAAAATATTCCATGTGCCATTTTTTAAAAAAACTGTCGTGCCCAAGATGGTATCTACCTCAAACCCACCTTAAAAATAAATTGCAGGTCCCGTCGCTGAATAACCTAGCGGTTGAAGAAGCGATGTACAAGAACAAAGAAAAGGTTCTTCGCAGGCTGCCGGTATATGCAGAGTTGGACGAAGAATTTTGTATATTTATAAACAATTTTGATGCAAATGATTACGTCAGCTCTGTGAACCGTATCGGGTTGCCTTGTGTCAGGTGCGGGAAGGGTTGTAAAATTTGTAAAGAGGTGTAAAATTTGGTTCGACGCAGGTACTATCGTTTTCTTCTGGAAAAGTCTTCGAATCGGGGAGGGAAAGAGATTACGAAAGGAAAGGCAACGTCGTGCTACGAACGGTTGCATCGCCGCTCCGCGCCGCGCCGTGAGTTTGCAGCAGGCGGAACTCCGCTCCAGGGGAGCGCGCACGTCTAACCCTCGTGCACAAGCTCCTGTTAAATAACGTCTACGTGTGCAGCCATCAGTCGACACACGTGGATCCTCTGTGTGAATGTCTAGTCTTTTATCTGCACAAAGGATCGCGAATATGGTAGACGACCACTCTGTCCGCCGTTAAAATACAGGCTTGTGCTTCAATAACCCGATTGAAATACGGCTACATACTTTTTGATGATCGTGTTTCGTGAGATAGTACACGCTCCATTTAGAATCACATGACAGTGGGTCTTCGGTTCGCTCACCTGTCCGTTGGAACCGGTTCTCAAATCCTCCGGAAACCCCAAAACCACATCCAGCTTCTCCAGAAGAATCAGGTGTACACTTGGGTGGCTCTTTCCTCGACTTTTGAATTTCTTTCACCCGCCAGGATCGTTCCAAATAATTAAAACAAATCTGTGTAAAGTCTCAGCTAATAACGAGAAAACGTGTCCCAAGACCTTCTAAGTTTTGACAAGATTTTCGACAAGTGTAAATAAGAGCCACTCTGGGGTATACATGCAACCAGGAAATTGCAAAAATGAAACCCAGTATCAAATCTTTTCCCCACTTCCGCTCCACGAGAACGTCATTCATCATTATTATGTCGTTAACTCTTTGCACTATAATATGAGACCAGATACAGCCTCGACTTCACGGGACCAGGCGACAAAGACGATAGAATACACTAGAGAAGAAGAAGTGTGATGAAGATAGCTAAATTTCTAAGCTACCGAAAATTTAATTGTAGTGCAAGGGCTTAGGATGAGCTTGTAGCAGAGTTAGGATACCCGAAAAATTAATCGCATTTCTTCGTGTATAGTGATCCGTGACGCGCGATGTTTCCTGGAGAACGGTGCCACCGCCGCGCACCTCTTCGTCAACGAGGATCTACCGGTCGGTGACACCGTAGGTGTCCTGGGCGTGTTAGGGGATCCTTCGCCTCAAGGAGACGTCGAGCTTCGGCTCCAGGAAGTCGACAGTCCTGTCGCTTTCGCGGCATACTCGAAGAACCTGTCTTTGGTGCGACCTCTGGACAAGGAGGGCGTCGACGGACCAGCCAGCGTCTACGTCAACGTCATTTGCGAGAGGAAGCACACTTTGGATCCGGTACGCTTCGTTCTAGTACAGTCCCGTTCGAGGGGAGGGAGCACCAATTGAGGGGAGGAGCACCAATTGAGGGGAAAAAGATACCCTCTCTCTCTCTGCCAGTACCGGACACGTGCACAAGAGAGATAAAATAGGTCACGTGACCGGGCCGCGGCGGAAGCGTGGAGGGTAGCGTCGTAGAGGGGAAAGATAGAGTGGGGACACAAATCTGGGCACCCTTGCCCGCCGCGAGCAAATTGGACAAGACTGATCTACTACAATAACCAACTAACGATAGTCTTACATGTTCTGAAGACGTCCGAAAAGTTTCAAAATTTTCTCTGTCAACTACACACGCGCACTACTTCTTTTTCCAGGGGTTTGTGATACCAGTCAACATTCGCGTGACCGACGCGAACGACAATGCTCCGCAATTCGTTAACGCGCCCTACGTTCTCAACATCTCGGAGGTAAGCAATCCTCTTTCCAGAAGTTGTTGCGTGACGTGCACATCATTTTTCTATTTCCCCGTCGCACTTCCAGGTCACTGTGGTCGGCACGAGGGTTCTGCAAGGAGTACGAGCCGCGGATGCTGATCAACCGGGACCATTTTCAACGGTGCAGTATGCTGTATTGCCCGGGCCGCATTCGGTAATTTATTTAAAAAACAATCGCTGATGATCAACCTGATCGCGTTTGTAAATCGCAATTGGAACGTCTTTGCAGGACTACTTCGTGTTCGTGAACGCTTTGGAGGGTACTCTGGTGCTGAGAAAGCCGTTGGATTACGAGAGTCTGTCTAATTTCTCCGTCGATATTCGCGCACAGGTAAATACAGTCTTGTTTAAACGTTGGCGCGAGGTATGGACATATTCCCTGTTCGTAAGAAAATGATCTTGTGTCGATAGGATCAAGGGAATCCGCCGAAATCATCCACCACAACGCTTCACGTGAACGTCATCGATGCGGATGACCAGAATCCCTCGTTTCAAAGCGATCAGTATAAAATTGTGATCCCTCGACAGATCAAAGCGGTACGATCATGGTGAAAAATCGCAGAATTCGGAATTATGTGCTCAGAACGGCAGATTTGCAAAGGCCACGCCCACTGGCTCCAGCCGCGCCTCCCACTCCGCCCTAATACGCCACGAGTACACGTCTGAGGAGCTCCGAGCACTTAGGCCGTCACGTAGAGGGGGCGCGGCCGGAGCCAAGAGGCATGGCCTTTGAAAATCGACCATCGCGAGCATACAATTCCGAAGTCGTAGACACACTGGGTCTTAATTCAGCGAATCAAATATACTTTTTCAGAGAAGAGTGCTAAAAGTAGACCCGGCTCCGATAAAAGCTGTGGATCAAGACGCGGGGATCAACGCGCCGGTAAAGTACACGATCCAAGGTGGAATTCTGCCATTCCTCACTCTAAATCCTGAAACTGCCGAGGTTGCTATCACGCGGCTATTGTACGAGCATGAGCTGCAGTCTCCGGCGACGATTGTTGTCAAGGTAAACGGCATACGATCAGTTACAAAAGTTATATAACAATCGACGCAATCTCATTCTTCGTTTAATTGAAAATTGGATGATCGCTATTTCAGGCGACGCAGGTAGACAATCCAGACAAGTATGCGCTTTCGACTATAGTGGTATCGCGGGAAAGCGACTGGAGCGTGGAGCCCACCGCCGGTAAGCAATTAACGTTTACGTTTGATCGATCCCGGTGCTGGAACGGCTCTAATCAATCAAAACCATGCGAATTAGGTGGGAGATTGCCTATCAAGTTCATCAGACGGGATCATCACACCAGTATCCCCGAAAACACGCCACCCGGAAGCGTTTTATTGACGACCGGGGTGAACAAAGCCGACTCGGTGAGTACAAGAAAATAGGGATGGGCGGGTACCCGAAGTCGAAATCGGGTCGAGTAGTGGCCGGATCGGGAACCAGAAAATTTATATTGTTCGGACACCCGAATATCATAGATTTTCGCGTTCCCCGACGCGACCTGACTTCGACTTTGGATACCCGGAATGTCCGAGTATCCAAGTATCACTAATTTTAGGGTCCCGACCCGACACGACCAGAGTCATAAAAACCCGATCCGAGGCTTCTTGTGTGCGTAACCGGTATCTGTTTCAGAACTTGAGGTTCTGGTTGGTTGGAGCGATCGAGGATCTAGAAAGGTTCTCCATCACGAACTCCGGCGAGCTAATTCTGAAAGGGACTTTGGACTACGAGAGAAGGATTCATCACAGTTTTCTGGTCCGCGTCACCGACGGTCATCATGTGAGTCATATTCACGATCATGTTCATGAGCATATTCATGATCATGTTTATAAACAATCGAAATGGAAAGCTTGAAATGTGTTATTACCGATGCCCGTCGATGACCGTAACTCGATCGAATTCCATTCCAGAACGACACGTCGCGAGTGAACGTCTCTGTCGAGGACGTGAACGAATGGGAGCCGCGGTTTCGTCATCCCAGATACGAATTTCACGCTGCAACATTGAAGGAGGGATCCATTGTCGGTGAGCTACTTTCTCCTGCGCGCGGTTTCGTTCGATGAATTCATTAATACCCGACTGTGTGATCTATTATGTTTAGGGAAGCTAGAAGCCGCCGATGGCGACAGAGATGACAAAGTCAGCCTGTCACTTCGAGGTCCTGACGCGAGGTACTTATTATATAGATCAGGTGGGATCTCCTAAACGCGTTTCTTCTGATGAAGTCGTTTTCTGACGAAGTTCGACGAACGGGTTATAAGAGACCCCAGGATAGCAAAATCCGTCCAGACGTGCCTAAGGGATCCCACCTTTACAGCCCTACGAATCGACTTGAACGCTGTTCGATATTATTAGATAACAGGGAACACTCAAATTACAATAGATCATTGTATGCAGGTCGTTCGAGATCCGGGATAGCGGGGAGCTGATCCTAAGATCAGCAGCAACGATCAATGGTACCCTAGCCCGATTGGTAGCCGTGGCTTCCGACTCGGGTCGTCCTCCCAGGTACGCAAAGAAAACAATAACCTCTTATCCATCAAGTATCACAGATTCACCCGTGACACCTCTGTTGCAGGTCTAGCATGATCCCGGTGATCGTTCACATACCAAACTCTGGGTCACTGCCTATCGCTGCGAGAGCTGCGCCAGCCTGGTTAGGCAGTAGCGTCCTCCTGGTTGCAGTGTTCGGCGCTGTTTTGGGACTTCTAGGAGTTATCATACTCGTTCTAATTTTGTACATATATAAACAGTAAGGGAAACGAACAATTATCCTAATGTCTTTTGAAGCATTACCAGCTGAATTCGATTTAACATACATAATTCGGAGGACTTGTCACGGTTGTTGCAGTAAGAGGCCAAAGACTAGCGGGTCCGTGAGTTCCGTGGGCACCGTATACAGAGAGAAGTCGCCTGTACCCTCTGCGCTGAGTCCAACCCCCCAGGTGCTCGGGGCAAACATGCTCCAAGATCCCCTGGATCTCCCACGAAGAGGAAACCGTCACGAGATCGCTCACAGTATCGAGGAGAACGACGAGGACGAGAATGGCAGAGGCGATCGCGACGACGAGGACCACGTCGACCAGGAGACCGTCGACGACGCCAACAATGACGAGATGAGGGAGATCAGCAATGACGGAAACGACGTCGAGAATCCTGTCTTCGGCGCGAAGAACTCCTATCACGCCACGGTTAAAAGTGAGTGTCCTATCGAGTAGCCAGTAGAAACTCTCGAGGGAACGTCAGATTAGAACGTCTAGATTCGAACGATTCGACAAAAAGACATAAGCCAAGTGCAAGGAAAGTTGTTGGGCAATTGTGTTTATTTATTAGGGGTGGGCGGTACTCGAAAATTAATGATACAGTAAAGTCGCAATCTAGCTCCCATCGCCTGTTCCGAGCAGGGACAGAGATCGTGTAGGAGAACTATTGTATTATGACTGCGTCGACTGCGCCGAAAGTACAAAGGATGCCTAACTTAGGAAAGGACAGCATGTAAACAGGGACCGCGCGGCCGAAGGCGCAACAACAGAGCTCGAGCTTCTTTGCCCCTCGTGGGGATGCCCCCCAGCGATCGTGGAGATCCTCAGGGAGCTAGATCGCGACTTTACTGTACTCGGGTATCCGGAAATTTCGAGTACCGGATAATATAAATTTTCGGGTTCCCGATCCGACCCGATTTCGGGTATCACGAATTTTCGAGTCCCAACCTGAACCCGAATTTTCAGGTGCCCACCCACCCCTATCATTTATCTGCTAGCACTGTGCGCGGCGAGGCTGCCGATTCCTGGCTCTAATGGATCGATTTTGCGAAGGTTTATCGTCGGCCAGACAAGTGCCTCTGTACGGGAGGCACAAAGTGGCACCAGCCCCAAATCCGCCCGGTTTATCCGCAACGTCGAACATCCCTAACATCGGCGGTCTAGTGCAAAACATGAACGACCTAAGCGCGAAGTCGAACTTCAACGCAGCCTCTCGCGAATCTTCCAATTATTCCGGGGATCTCCCGGACTCGTTGATGCCAGCGTGGCCCGCTTGCTCCGTCTCACAGAGGGTTAAAAAACTGTCGTGGGACGACGACGACAGGGTAACTAGGATTATATATATGACCATATTTCTTTCAAAATTTAAATCACTCTGGACCATCATCGAGAAAAGAAAACGCAAAGAAATAATTTTTATACATTTCTCGACATCATAAAATAATTACAATTATAAAGTTGGATCCTTTCCGAATAAAACAATAAAAAATGTAGCTCGATCGGACAAACAGTTCCCGGAGGTAAAAATTCGTAAGCGAGGCCCGTTTTCGCCAAAACGGGGAGAAATTGCAAATTTCGGAGGCCTGTGATTTCTAAACAAATTCGAAACCGGCAAAACGACGAGTTGAACCTCCCCTCGTTTCACATGGGCTACAGCATATTTCATTTAGAACAAAATCGACGATGGTGACGTCAAAAAGTGATCGATTTGGCATGGAATGATGTTTATCGTTAAGAAAACGTATTTCGAACGAAAGCGGTTACTATTATTATCGTTGCAAATGTATCGGGCCAACAGCTCACGATGGGAATTCACCTGTAGAAAGTTCTCAATCTTTCAGACGGTGGACAGTGTGGAGGTGGCGGCTGAAACGAGGTCCAGGAACAGCCAAGTGGGGAACGAACGGCTCAATCTCACCGTGTATTTCTAATTAGCCTGCGCGAAACGAAAGACTGAGGAAACACACCGTCCCGTTCCGTGTCGTTGCCGGATGCGATATCAATTTCACCACGATTGTACATACATAGTGTATAGTTGGCTACATATTATTAGCTGGACGACGACTCACGTTGGCGCACGGACTCGTCCCCGCTATAGTTGTTTCATTAAAAGACATACAAAGAAACACGTGTATTGGCCTTCCTTCATTTACAACTCGCAGTCTGTTTGCTACTAGCAGCGGATCTATATGCAAAATAAAAGTTTTCTGCATCGATTGCAAGAAATAGAAACTTAAGGTAAAACCCAACCAGCCAACGACCATTGCCTCGCTGCAAAAACCGGTTCTCGTACGACCACCGAAGTTAAACAGCGTTGGGCGCAGGCAGTGCTTGGATGGGTAACCGCCCGGTACACGCCGCACAGTTGGCAATTCGGACGAAATTTGTTTCAAAATCAAAGAACTTTCGATAGAAATAACATAGAGCGATGAAATTTTTCTTAAATTGAAGCTGAAACTTTGTAGAATACGGGAAAAATAGGGAGATTATGGTACGAACGTTTTTTAACCTTCATAAAATTCGTTAAACTTATACAATTTCAAGAAAATTGGGTTTTTTCAGTCCAACGCGTGGAAAAAATTTTTTTAATACATGCTATACATCGTTTCCCGTAGATTTTCTCACGCTGATTTCAAATCCGGTTTCAAAATTTGTCTACGATTTTTGGTTTTCTCAACAGATCGATTTTTGTGACAAGAAATTAATGAAATCATTTTTTCGTTGAAATGATTTTATGACACACTAATTTGAAGGTACATACATCGTATTCTAAAATATAAAACACAATAAAAATAATAATGATAAAGTGAAAAAATCTACGGGAAATGATATATAGCATGTTAAAAAGAAATTTTTTCCGCGCGTAGTAACGGAGGAACCACGTTTTCTTGAAATTCTACAAGTTCAACGAGTTTTCTCGACGTTGAAAAACGTTCGTACCATAATCTCCCTATTTTTCCCATATTCTACAAAGTTTCAGCTTCAATTTAAAAAAAATTTCATCGCTCTATTTTATTTCTATCGAAAGTTCTTTGATTTTGAAACATATTTCGTCCGAATTGCCCACTGTGCGCCGGGGGTGACCCCCTGGGTACGCGCTGCGTGTTGTTGGCAAATAGATATTGAGGGTGGAGGAGGGGGAGAGTGGTAAATGGATATGAAAACCTGAGGGGACCAAATATCATCACTGAGGTAAAACCCAACCAATTGTGTGAAACAGGTTCCGTGACATTTGCCAACGAAATTGAATGTCACGTAACGGATTCGGGCCGGTAGACAAACTTCCCTGTACTTCGTGCGAAGACGAAGTTCCACTTTTCGGAGAGAATCGTGTCAGTAGGCCAATTAAGAAATACTGGTTTCTCGGGTATTTCGACTTACAATTGACGTGCCAAAAAATTCAACCCCATTAAAACTGTTGTAATTAAATTGCGCCTTCTCGTAATAAATAATAACGTATTGTCCTTCTAATTGATAATAGGTTTCGCACGGCTTCGTTCATTACCGATCATATAATACATGCTCGAATATATTATTGAATAATTTCTAAAATTTCTTGTTTTTATAATTTCGATAATTAAAAAATAAACGATGTGAAAGAGGTCATTTGTCCGGTCGCGGTACGGTTAGTGTTAATTTCTTCCTGTCTCCATAATTAACCCGTGTTGCGATCACAGAGTTGGGCAAAAATTTTATGGAAATGAAAATTTCGTGGGTTTGAGACCCACTTTATTTGACATTTTTATTTAGATAAAATTTTTGAAGAATCGGACGGAAAAATTGGCTCGACAAGAGCACCGCGAAAACGCGCGACCGAGAGGCAGACGAATCCGACGATGAAAGTGACTCATTTTTCCGAGGAGGAGAGAAAGTGTCCAGCAGTTCTGGCCGTAGGTACGCACGCGTTTGGATCTCGAGAGTTCCGATCGATAGTCGTGCACGGCTCACGAACAGAAGTGGATCGACCAGGTGCAATCGTCGCGTCGGAACAAAGAGAAGTGGAATGATAATAACTGTGATAGCGTGTCTGTTTCACGAGTATTATGTGAGTAACCAATGGGAACACGTTATATTGGGTTACCAAGAAAGTAACTTCGGTATTTTAAGGTGAAATAATGATGACCTGAAAAATCGCAGTTGGTTCAGTTTTTGGCCAACGAGGACCAGAAGTTTTATGAGCACGGAATTGTGAGGCTACAAAAGCTATAAAATGTATTAAAGTTCATTATTTGAAAAATTGGGTTCTATCTTACTTTCTTGCCAAACCAAGGGCGCCCACGAACACCGTGGTCCCGGGTTCGAATCCCGCTGGAACCTCTGAAAATACTTTTCATTAGAAAAAGGTTTTCATGTGATATCTTAACTGTGGTGCCCCAAGATAGTTCGGAACCCACCTTAATAATAAACTCCCGGTAAATAATAGGTCCCGCTGAAATTAGGCGATAGTGAGAGTGGAAAGAGGGGAGAGTGGTAAATGGATTTGAAACCCCAATGGGACCAAATATCATTACTTACTTCCTTGCCAACCCAATCGAGCAAAATACTAGAGTCGGGAGCAAGATGCTTATCGGCTCGGAATGGCGCGCATTCCTTTGAACTTTCTTTGAGAAAGTTGGAGACGAACGCGATTCGGACAAAACCGCGGCTCGATCTTTTTCGTGTTGGACGATCTACTCACTTCGATGCACCGTTGTCGTCTCGTTTGCAGGTTTACCGTGAAGGATAGAGGGTCTTGGTCTCTTCAGCTGTGTCTTCTGATGCTGCTGCCGCTGGTCTGCTTGGGACTCTGTGGTAAGAATTTCAATTAACGTTAAATGCCACGTATCAGTAGTGATGTTTACATTTGCGACATTTTATCAGATAGTCTGCAAAACGTTTCCGTCTGCGATTCGCCTGGACCATGGTCCGAGATTCTGGAGAATTGGGTAGTCTCCGACTCGAGGATGTCGAGAGCATCGAAAGTGATGAAACTGGGCGACAAGACCTTGACGGTCGCCAGTAAAATATCCACGCCGAACAAACGAGAAGTCACCGAGACCGATCTGTATCTTCTGGGTAAAAAGATTTACTTAAAAGAGGACGAAGAGTACGCTCGCTTCTCGCGACTGATACGAATAATTGTTCTTTCGCGATTAAAAATCCGTATACGGGTGTGGATACGGCTCGCGCGTGTATTTGTTTCACACTCACACACCGCCGGATCCACGTGTACGTACACGAGGATTGCAAGGGTTCGGTATCTGCGAAACCATTTCTCTATAAAGCACATTTGGGTCCTCTACGTAGTCACAATCGCTAGATAAAAGATCAATCTAGCGGGGATGTATCCCAAGATATCCCAATTTTGCGCTTTTGAGACGTAATTTGCATTATTCGGCTGCATGTAGCGGAGCTGCGAGAAGCAATATGGCGGCGCGATTGCGCTGCCGCCTATCGTGGCTGTCGAGTGATACATTTTCATAAAACTACGACAGCCACATGCTGCCGAATAATGAAAATTACGCCTCGAGAACGCAAAAGTAGGCCCCACCTCGGGATACATCCCCACCAGATTGATCTTTTATCTAGCGATTGTGACTACGTAGAGGCCCCAAATGTGTATTATAGAGACATGGTTTCGCAGATACCGATCCCTTGCAATCCTCGTGTATGTATACGTGGATCTAGCGGTGTGCGAGTGTGAAATCAATACACGCGCGAGCCGTATCCACACCCTTGTTGCCGATAACGACAGCTATCTACAGGTTGTAAAAAAATTTTTGGTTTTGGCGGCCATAGGCGCATTCTACATCTTCGGGTCGATGAAGATCCCGTAAAAAGAAGCTACCGCAAAATTCGTCCTCGACCTTAAATTTCAATGTCCCGACCGATTTAAAAAGTTAATTTCCAGGGGCGATAGAGAAGCTCGTGTACAGAGTGGATTTTCTGGAGAACCGGTTAAGAAGAGCGGAGGAGCTGCTCTATTACGTCATTTCCGGGAACACGAGTCAGAAGAGTGTGTACTCATCTTGTGTCTACATCTTGTCCGACTTTGGTTTGTTTTTTAAATTAGGTATCGTTTTTTTTCAGAACCGTGTCCAGCGAATTACACGAAAATCGGCCCGAGTTGCTACCACTTCAGCAACCGCGAATTCGACTGGAAATCGTCGGCGAGTCTGTGTCGCGGGATGGGCGGCCAATTGCTGGAGTTTGAGAGGGACGACGAGAAACGGGACGTGCTCGGCAGTTTGCAGGCGAACTCGAAGTTGAAAGGGAAACATTTCTGGACCGGCGGATTGAATCCTGGTCTCCTGTGGATTTGGGCGAGCAGCGCGAAGCCGGTTCATCGTCAGAACACGAAGCAGACCGTCCCTGGCGACGGAAGGTAAGCGTCGTCGTTGCTTATTTTTGGCTAGTCAACAGTGTCGCCAAATCAGGGGAATCGACTCGAATTGAGGGGAATACCCTCTCTCTCTGCCATTACAAAATTTGAATTTCTTCACGATTAATTCACATTTGATTTGATTTTTTGTTTTCAAAAATTTAGTTAAAAATTCTGTGTTTACAAAAGGTTGAAATTGATTTGCAAAAGGGTGAAGTTGGGATGCAAAACCCGTAGGAGAGAAAGGGTCCAGTGGAAGACAAGTCTCAATCTGGCGACGCTGCTAATCAGAAGCATTTATTGATCTTCGTTCAAAGAAAACGATATTGTCTCTTCATATTACGCTTTTCGTTGAACTGTATAAAAATTGTATGGCTTTCTACGTTTCCGCAGGTGTCTGAAACTGTCTTACAATTCGACCTCCCGACTGTATTCGTATCACAGCGACGATTGCGGGGCAAGGCATAGGTACGCTTGTAAATTGACAATGGACGACGAGTCGGCAAACAAAATTGAAAAAACAGCTAGGTCGCTGAGCGATAGGCAGCCTCCAACGTAGATAAGATCATGTTATTATCAACACGCTCTAACACATATTTATTGTATTCGTATTTATTACCCGACCAAGGATCAGATTAATACCTGCAATACTTGTGATTACGACGAATTTCTTATTTATTCCAGACAATAATCAATAAATGAAAAAAAAATGGTAAACATAGACCCTTGTTTCATTGAAACAGCTGGAGACCACAGCGACATATTTTATTTCAATGTTCGTTTTAATGAAAATAAATAATTAGGGCAACAATACACACAACTCCTTCATGAAAAATATATAAATATATTACACGTAGGTATACTAATCCTACATGTATAGTATAGGTACTTACAAGTTTCTCAGAATCTTCTGTTTCTCCGTCGGATCCACAGGCCACTGACATTTACGCAAATACGTCCTAATAACCATAACAATCACTAAACACTACACAATAGACTTTCCGAAATCGTGACAGCGAACGAGAAGAACTCCGACCACGATGAAAATAGTACAGTAAAGCCGCGATTTAGCTCCCTGAGGATCTCCGCGATCACTGTCTCTTCGCCTACCCCTTCTACTGGGGGCATCTCCGCGAGGGGGCAAGGCGCTCGAACTGCCGCCATAGTGGTCGGAAAACGCTAAAACGTGACCAAAATGCCAAAAATGAATTTCCCGTTAGGCGTATGGCTCTTGCTGTACTGGAGACTCAGGTAACGACTCTATGGGAAACACACAGTAAAAAGATCTTACCATTTATACCTGCAAAATGGTGGGTGTTCATTCGTCACGCAGTTTTCGTGCAGTGAACTTCGGTGTCAAAAAAACCAGCGTGAAGCTTGTAATTCTACGAAAAGTGAATTTTTTTGTTGTGTGTACGATGGATGCTGTTCCTAGATGTAAGTACTATGCATAATAATAATATTGGATTTATATTAATTAGTGTTAGTAATGTGTAAAGTGAAAGATAAAATTTGGTGCACAGATTTTAGAAACGTATACTAAAAGTTGTATATTCCCCAATATTTCCCAGATATTTTTGTTTAGATTTGTAGTAGATACTTTAATCTTAGATTATTTTGAAAAAGTAAGCTCTTACTGCCACTTTGGTCATACGATTCATTTTTGTGACGCAGAGGTGGTCACGATACTAGTTACAAGCATGTTTTCTCAAGAAATTTAGAAGATACAATAAAATTTGTTGAATAAGCATTGCATGGTTCCACTTATAGAATTTTCTGATACATGTTTTGAACACCAACAACAATTTTTTTAGTTTTTAAAAAATTAAAAAACAATTTTTCGCATTAATGCATCATTTTTATATACATCAGATTCATATTCGCCGGCACCAAAAATATGGGAATACTAATTTTCAAGAGAATCCAATACTTTTTCGGGTTACGCATCCGCCATATTGAATCCGCCATTTCGTTTTTTGCAATTTTGACATCAGATTTATATAAGATTTTCTTTCATTTTATTTTACAACTTCAAATGTATGAGTTGAATGGGCAGGCAAACAAAATGACCTTTTTTTTTAGGGGCGGTGGAAAAAATGCTTTTACGCACTGGCTCCTGAGATAACAGTCGGGGGGGGGGGGGAGTGTGGGATTCTTACCCGTTTCTTTCTCTATGTCCAAGAATAAGTGCAGACAAGGTCCCACTTTTCGTATTGCTCCTGCCTAGGAGCTTCTTGGTTTTCCCACTCGTGTTTTTATCTGGTAGGGAAACAAAACGACCTGGTAGCAACGAATGTCCCTTTAAATTTCGTTTGTCTCGAGGCACTCGCACGATTATGTTCTGTCGCGATACGGTCAGATGGACAGTAATACTAGGCTTTTGTCTATACGTATAAAACTTAAAAAAAAAACTTCAACAGCTTATATCTTAAAAAGTATTTGTTTACGAAAGAACAAACTTTAACAATAATTTCCCTTGTTATATACAATTGTCCAGCAAGTTTCTTTCTAAAAATGTCCACCGATCCGAGGATGTAGATTCACCCCTAGGAGGGATGTCCATAATATTTATATTTGTGCAAACTACCTTACGGATATCTGTTGATCTTCGTCCTGAGGCATGAAGTCTTACTATGTAATTCTATTCAGCCGCGATCGTGGTACTACCGGGGAACGAGATCGAGGCAATTTTCCTCGCGGTTTGATGACTTAGGATCAAGCTCCTCTCCGTCCCGTACACCAGCGATCTCGCCTTGTCGCTCTCGACGATCAAACCGCCGTTCTCCGCGATCAACCGCTTCGCAGCCTTGGTATCCTCGATATTTAAACATCGACAACAGTCATCGACCACCGCCACCGTGTATCCCAATCGAAGACCATCCAGGCAAGTCTCTTTCACGCAGATGTCGTAGGCCAGACCGCAAACGAACAACTGTGTGATCTCCGATTCGCGCAGAATCTCCTCCAGCTTGCTCACGCCGTCGAAATTCTTCTCGGTAAATACTGAATAAGCCTCCTCTTCCGAGAGTGTGCCCTTTAACACCTGGACAGTCGATAGAGCTCGTTAGCAATTATTTATTATTTAATTATAAAGCGTAACCTGTCAAAAACACTGGAAATCGTTCAACATTAAACATTTATAACTTTTGAACCATTGATCCGCCAGGATTGGAACTTGGATTTCTCACATCTTCCCGTCAAAATCTACTGGATAATATAGGAAAAAGGTAAAAATTTATAGGAGAAGGGCAAGAATTTCTGGTTACGCGAGGAAAAGAGCAGCCCAATTCTGGAAACGAGACTACCCTCTTAAACCGACTTGTTTCTTTCCAACGTGTGCGAAACGGGCGAAGGTAAGACGTGTGTTTTCTGCAGAGGTAAGGTCGAACACAATTCAGCATGGTGACATGGTTACTTTGTCTGTACCTGCTTCGATAGAGGTGCAATCACGAGGTCTTTGTGCAGCTCAGCGCCCCGGGTGTGCTGGACGCAATGTTTAGGCCACAATGTCTGCTCCAAATAGGGTTCCGAGAAGATCACGGTGTCGAACGCCTTTGCGTCTTCCTTTGTCACCTGCATTCAACAAGAACATTCGACTGATTTAGAAAAAGCTAATCTTTAGCGCTCCATTGATTCAACGATTTTCAGACGTAACCACTGGCATGACTCAGGAGCCATTAACTTCTGTTAACTACCCGGAAATGACTTGCGAAAACTCTATACGTGCGATATAAACGGCGAGACATAATTGTAGAGCATTTTACAATTTACAATCACAAACAGATTTGGCCGCCTGGGAAGTCCCGAAAGTTTTTGTTCGGAAATATATATACTGAGATTGTTACCTTCGAGTCTGGATGTAGCTCCCTCAGGTGTAAATTTTCATAGAAACTGATATGGTCCTTGGGATGCCAGTCCATCGAGTAAATAGCTATATCGAAAACTTCGTATCTTAGCAGACGGTTTATTGACTCCACAAACTTGAAGCTATCTCCCCAGTTTTTGCAGGCAGGGAGTGCTAACGTTCCATCGATGAAATCGTTTTGCACGTCCACGATCAGCAACGCGCTCACAGGGTTGAGTATCGTTTCCAACCATTTGCAGACTCTGCATTTGATAAAGAACCAACAAGCTTATTATTATTGCACAATTATAGCAGGATTGTATTACAGGACTACCTTTGGCGGCTCACCCTGTAACACTTGTTACATTTGACAAAGAACCAACAAACTTATTATTGTCATTCACTAAATTATTTTTGGCATTTTTCTAATGAAAATGATACCAAATATGATATAATTCCGATGATATTTACTTGTATAATGAACGATTAATGTTTCGGACGCAAGGAAGGACAGCGTATGGGAAATTCTTCGAACTGTGCCGGCGCGCCGCGACTCTCCGCGTCCATTTCTTTCCCATACGCTGTATAGTAATAACATTTGTAGGTCCAAAATAAATAAAAATCTCCAGCATTTCCTGAACATTTTTATAGATGCATAAAGATCCATAGTCTGATTGTGACCTTGAGACTATAAATAATGTTGCAATCCCGTAAAAAAATTCCAGTAGGTATAGCTAAGATCCGCCCTAGTGTGTATTGTCTAATCTTATCGATTGAATTTGCGATTACATGGATCATTTTTATTACACGGTTGAGCTAGCGTTACGTGCACTTCCGCACTTGTGGACAAAGATCGCGATCCGATCACGTAACTTTTTGTTATTTGGGAAGAATGACAAACGCGATAGACGGCGGATTTTATGCATACATGACAAAAATAAATAGGTGCAATTTGAAACGGTAGAAACAATCGAAGAACTTGAAAATATTGTTATATTATTTTCAACCTAAGAAAATAAATTTCTGTTTCAGTCCAGTTTGTTACAATTTCGATAAAAAAATTTTATTTTGCATAAAGATCCGCTGTCCAGTGATGAACATTCGCCTGTTTGCATTTCAAACGCATGCGTTCTCTTTCCTCGTGTTTGAAAACAATCGGAATATGTCGGTCCCCAAAGATTTCGAGCATCGATTCGAAAAGCGAACAATTTTTGAATGTCCCAGAAGAACTGAAACGAAGTTCTAAAAATTGTTTAACTTCTCGCAGGAGTACAAGGCACTCACGTTCCCCACTCGTGTCCTTCCAAGAGGTCATCACGATCATTGTCGAATAAATCGAAGATGTTCCTGATTCTCCGGTCATCCTGTTCGACTTCGTTCGGCGGGAAGAGCGAGTGGCAAATCAGGCGAAACTTCGCGTAATCCAGGAAGCCCCCTGCATCCGGTAGGTCGAAATGGGCCAGTAACTTACGAAGAGCTTCGTGTCCTTGGCCAACAAGTGCACCGACGTGAAATTCGTTATTGTTTGCCTGCATGTTCCAGGTAGAACTGATTCCGGGATTGCCTCGACACGGTGATCCTACTGGTCGTATCCTCACCTCGCGGACAACTGGTTTCCCTCGAGTTGAATTCGGTATCGAGTGACGTATTATAATCCGCTGACGCTAACGTTCGTTCTGAACAGTTGAAGCAACCTTACTGTTCGTCATCCGGCCCGAGACACTGAAGGGGACGTTCTGCGCAGCGTTCACGTGTACTCACATACAGCACGTGTATCGATCGATCGTTGCACGTGCACGCATCCTACGAATTTTCGTCCCTTCGCCTATTTTTACAGGCCATTAGTTCATTCGGAACCACGGGCTCGATAAAATAAAGCTTTCGTGGATTTATTTTCACAATGGCACTCGCTGCGCATTACGCCAGACCGATGCGACGTTCTTTATTTTTCGGGAACCTTGTACATTTTGTTTTTGTGTTACCAAACTGCTCTGCTTCCTCGAAATTACAATGCTTCTTGGCAGAAGTATACAGGGTGTCCCACATAAATGGGAACACCTAAATATCTTTCGTATTTACAATCCTATCAGAAAACTTCAGAGGACAAAGTGACACTATTGCAGGGGGCAAATATAATGGTGAAGAAAAAAATTTTTTATGTCGTGTTTTAATAAATAAAAATTAAATAAATGTTCGAAATATTGACCATCCTCATTTATGCAATGTTGCAATCTTTTAATAAATGATCTGTAGGCATTGTCGATTTCCTGAGACGTAATTGAAGCACATGCTGCAGCATTCCTTCTGTTAACGATCTCAATGATACATACTCTAACATAAACATACGCTATTTACTATGAAAACTATTTCGAACATTTATTATGATATGTAAAGGTCAAACAACGCGCAATCTTTGCTGAAACACGTAAGTTTTGAACTTCCACATTTCATCCGCTTCAACATGATTATTCTTGCTCAAGGTCATTTCAAGGTCAAAAAGGTGGTATCCACTAAATTCAGTTTTTTATTGTCTATCATGCTATCGTAAAAAAAATATACTATTCCATATAAAAAAACATTGATGACCTTGAAATTTCATTAAAAAACACGACATAAAAAATTTTTTTCTTCACCATTATATTTGCCCCCTGCAATAGTGTCACTTTGTCCTCTGAAGTTTTCTGATAGGACTGTAAATACGAAAGATATTTAGGTGTTCCCATTTATGTGTCAAGGACTTCTGAAGGTCAACTTTGATTTTTTAAATGGAACCGTATATTTTTTATACACCGATCGATGCAGCTTTTCATTCTCTATGAATAAGTTTTAAAACCATATATGTTGAAAAATGATTAGTTTAGCAGCTATTTTAAAACATTTCTCGCTACGTATAATAGTAATGACGTAAATCAACCGTAGCCATACATTGTTGAGTTTTAATTAACAAAAGATAAAACTTTATGTCATTTTTTTGTTCGCGTTATAAATTTATTGCTTGCGAACCGTGTTTGTATAATCACAACCAAACTATCAATCGATATGAAAATTCGTTAAAAACAGTAAGAAATAACGATCTTTTTATCCATAATTTGATCGGCAGTGATAACCAACAGAATTATAACTCTCAATTCCGGTGCTTTAAATGAAAACTATGATCATGATTAATACAGACTAAATAAAATAACTAAACTTTGATATTATTTGAAATATTCTTGCCGTTTATTTTACTACAAAGCAACACGAACAAAGGTTTTGTTACGCGATAAGGAATAAGTCTCTCGTACTTTCTATAATTTTATTATTTATCATAAATGCTTAATGATAAATTAACTTAGAACTGAATATAATCAATGACACTTAAATTGCAAAACCCACCGCAACAACGTATCGTTTCATCGATGAAACATGTTATTATTAATGAAATAAATGTTTGTACTTGTAATTGCGAAGGTTAAACCATTTTTTTTTAATGAAAATATAACACTATATTATAAGAATATATGTTGGTAGGCTTAACTAATCTAGCTAATATCTTTCATTTTTATAGGAGATAGAAAAAGTGAGTATGTTCTATAGAAGGCTCGTAGTTATCTGTTAAGAATGATCCTTTGCTATTGTAGGTCTTTATCGCTCCTATATATTAAATGATAATAATAAGTCCGATATCAATCCTTTTGTACAGTAAAACATAACGTCTAAGACTCTGTGATATCTTAATCACATTTAACGGATAAAATATATTTAAAGCTTCCTAAAAAAACTCCAATTCTCATTTCGAATTAGATGAACTGCGACATAGAGCTTCCCTTTTCGCTGTAATTTCATTTGCCATTTTGCTGATGAAGGGATGTCGGATTTTTCCACTGGTCGCTACGAAGAACTCCTCTAACACGCCGGGAACGTTATCTCTCTTCTCATACTCGTATGCTTGCATTATTAAATCTAGTATGTCCAAGTCCTTCACGTACTTTGCTTCGGGAGATTCTTGTTTCTCATATTCCTATACAAACGTGCGTTATGTTAGCGTAAAGTCATTCAAAATAGGGTCCAAAACTTAAAAAGCCCTAATAAAACAGGACCACTCTTTTCATACTTCATATAAACATGTTATAACATAAGAAGAACTTTCCACTGGTGTTTCGAATCTTTGTTACTCTGTACAATAATACAATAGCACCAAGTGAACAGACTTTTGAACGGATCTTACCCTAAACATTTCCAGTATCGTCGGTCCCTTATTTCCCAGAAGTTTACAAATCGTTTCCATGGCTGCATCCTCTCGTCTGTGTTTCTCGTCCGGCGAAACACCGCAGTGAGGTGTTATATCTCCTACGATGCACTCCGCCAGATCATGGATCAAAGCCATCTGCATGATTCTACGCGTACAAAGGAATTCACATAATTAATACAATTTATAACACGACTAGTCTAAGGCGAAGCGACCAGTCTCAAACAATATAATACCATTTCATACTTGACTTTGTCCAATTGTTCGTCATTATCCACTAGGAACGATAACATGGCCATTCGATACATGTGCCCTGCGATTGTCTCCGGATCAGGTACGTTTCTGATGACCCATCCTGTCCTCTTCATATGCTGGAAACGTAAACATGCGATCAATCTACGTACAACTGTAATATCGTACAGAAGATTCTAAAACTTTTCTAGAACTTTTCGGATTCGGTGGATATCGTTGTACATAAACTGAGAAAATGCTTATATAACGAATACAGTGTATGCAATGATAGCACTATCAACAGTAAGGAATCAGCTGGTCGGGGTTGCCAAAAGTGAACACTCCTATATGCTGTCTGCACGCGTGTACCGAATCTGAACGAGTTTATATTTGTCACAGTGCTGTCTCGTGACATCTCTTGTCGTCGACGCTCACTCACCTTCAGTCGTCCAATTAATTCCATGAATTCTTGCAAATTCTGTAGGTCCATGTTAGACAACGAACAGTCCGTAGTCCCTCGCTCGGATCGATAATAAAAAGTCAAATCGAACGCCTTTCGATTGCGTGCTTCCACTCAGTCGTTTGGATTACGCGCGCAATTCCCACGTTGCAATGCAAACCCAACGTCGGAACGGCAACACGAGAATTTCGGCTGTTCTGTGTTCTGTCAACGAATATCTACTTACTGTCTACAACTGTATTCGATGCATTCACCGCACTGAATGAATCATTTTCATAACTCCAGTCACTAACGTCTCTAACTCGAACTTTGTTCACTTCGTTGTCAAGGGAAAGATAGGGATGGGGGAGCAATGGGGGAGTCCCTTCACTCTGACAGTGATCCACAGTGATCAGCTATTGGCTACGTTTTCCCGCGCATGCGCCGACATCTTGTCACTGTCGTGGAAAGAATAAGTTACGTTATATAACGGTGTGTATGAATGTGTTTAGAAACCCATACCAAGGAATACACAATATTCCGTGTCCATACCAGTGTTCCGATTGAAGCCACAATTTGTCGCGCATGCGCGGCCAGTAGCGTATCTACAATGACGCAGCAGAGCGGCCAGAGCCCTAGCGCCCCGAGGCAGTTATATTGGCGGTAGGAGAAAAATTAAGGCTAGATTCGGAATCAGCGCGAAAAACTCTATAAGAATCGCATAGTGAGAATCGAAACGTCAAAAAGAAGTTTGAATTTGTTGGACCGTGTAATTTTTTAAAAGTCTGCGGGGTGCTCAAGCTACCCGATTTCATCGAGAAAGTTACGTTACTGAGGCTGAAATTGCCGCGCATGCGCGAAAAATTGTGGCTTCAATCGGAACACTGGTCCATACATAGATCCGTGAAAACATACACGGCGTTTTTAGTTTTCCACGATTTCATACAAACTCGTAACGGAACGAATAGCGAGGAAATAATAACATATACAGCTTCATATCTATTAATTATTAATACAAACATCGATGTTCGTTCCAAATTGAACGAACAACATCGAGCTCGTTGAAAATGATCTTAGCACGTAAATTTATATTTTCTAGAAAATTTAGGGAATGGCTATTGAGACTTTGTTCAATCAGAATGAACCAATAGCGGCGCGTGTCTCTGCGTTCCACTCGATGCGTCACTACTATTGGCGAATCATATCCTCAAAACGAAGCTGAAATCGCGATTTTTTTATTCTTGAAGAATAAAAGTTTTGAAGAATCATATGTTCTTAATTTTCCACCAATTGTTACCGAACACCTTGTACAAGGATAAATATGAAAAGAAAAATTTGTACTTTATTTTTGCAGTAAAATAATTCTCTGCAGATAAAACTGAATAAAATATATTATCAAAGAAACGCCGATATTTTTGCATTTAAAGGAGCTTTCATTTGACACAGCGGTATACTTAATCCTATTTTTATTCGTATATTAGTAAGCGGATATATATTCGACAAGTATCCTCAAAAAACCTATATAGTTTATTGTAATTATAGCAGTATAATGTATAACCGCGCCTTGGTGTCTGCTAATTTTAACCAGCTCTCGGTAGTTCCGCCGTTTAACATGTCTTATATATGGAATTTATAATTATTAGTTTAGTTTAGTTCCTCCGAATATAACTTCCTTGCAATAGTAAGTATTCGCACAGAACTCTTGCAGAACTTGTAAAATAAATAATACTTCTCACTTCGATCGAAAAATTATATAAAAATTTCCGCGGTGAGGTATTGGTTTACTTTTACCGAAAATGTTTATCGTTCTTCATCCCTTTATATGCTCTTTCGTCATAACAATGGAACATTGTCGTAATTGTAGTCAGAATATGCGAGTTACAGAGACAAGTGATCGATTCGAGAAAATTTGTTTTACATTTTGCACAGTTCTTTTCACAAGTTTCGTACTATATTTATTAGTAGACTCCGCGGATTTTACGCATTTAGTGCATAAAAGTGCATAATTTAAAACATTGAGAATATTAAAAGACTGAGTATTAATATATTAATTTCACCACATTAAAATTATCAATGAAGAATATAAATTTATATATTTAGCTCCTGCGTCTTGCAATTGATGCACTAACTTTTTATTTTCCATAAACATCCGGAGTCTATTTATTAGTTAATAATGAATAATTATGAATAGAAATTATGATAGTACTCTGAAAGAAAAACGTAATAGAATATATTATTCTTAGAAAACAAGAAAATAAACTTTTCATATGAACAGAAAAATAAAATATTAGAATTTTTATGGATGAATTTTATCGAAATTTTTATATGAATCATCATTTTTTATGGAAAAAAGCATTAATTATAATCCCGACACACAAGATTCCCATTATTGAAAATCGGACTCCCGATCCCCATACAAGCGGTGTTGTAAATTAATGTACAGTGGCCGGAATTAATATTCGGACGTTCTAAAAAAGACGATAATTTTTTTAATATTGTACTATACGATTTGAACTTTTTTTGTGAAGAGAAAATTTTTCAAAAATTGCAATAGATCGGAATTGATCGCCCATTTAGGGGCGCCATTTTGGCTGTAAGTGTGAGAAAAATATTGATGTGTTAGTTAAATGGCCCCTCGAGCGAGCCCTATCTACAATTCCGATCTACTGCAATTTTTGAAAAATTTTCTCTTCACACCCTGTAGTAAGCTAATTGCTCTAGCCTCCCAAAAAATTTCAAATCGTACAGTACAATATTAAAAAAGTTATCGTCTTTTTTAGAGCGTCTGAATATTAATTCCGGCCACTGTAAATACAAATGTCTCCACGTCCCCAAAGAAGCTACAAGAGCAGTCGCCCCCTGCTGGGAGATTTGAGAAGTTCCTCGCGATTCATTTGTAAATTCGCCCGTAACCGCGAAAGGGGCTGATAATTGTGAACCAGCACATCATTCAGTCAGCTGACCTGTCTTGTGATAGCAGCCAGGCTCGTCTCCGAAGCTTGACTTGCTGTTGTAGAGTGGGCTTACTCCGATACATTGCACGTCTCGTAAGTTTCGTAGTTCTCTTTAATCGTCACTTATCACGTCCACTGTGCGTTACCTCGATTCGCTATACAGTACGGAGTATCCTAATCATTTAATTCTGCGTGGAGCGTGCCAAAGATTTCCGACAGAAAGACTGGCGCGTACAGGTATCGATCGTGCCAGTTTGAATGCGCCATCGTTTCTCGATCACAGCGGTAGAATTTATGTTTCGCACCGCCTGTAATCGTGTGTACCGGATTTTCGTGGACGGCTAAATTAAACCTCCCCGCGTGGACGATCGGTGGACAAGTATCTCGATCGGAATCGACGTTCTGTTAGGCGAGCGGACGTCTCGCGCGGGCTTGAGGAGGGCTACGCCTACTTTTTAAATGATCTGCTCACGTGAATTTAACGATGAATGGATGCGCTAACTGACACCGAGCTCCTCCCAGGTTTAAAGCGCATTTCACCTCCCGGCACTTGCTGAAACGTTCGACTCGAATAAACTTGAATAAACTCTCCATGATCCTCGTCTTTTTTATCATTGTTCCCGTAGAATTTTCCGTGTCCCGAAGCATTTATTTCATCGGTTCCGATCAGACGTCAGATCGAAGTGGTACAAGTTATTTGAACTATCGGAAAACCCAATGTCACATCGAATCCAATCTTCTCCCATAATTTTAAGCTGCTTGCATGTCGATTTTATTTCTGTTAAATACTTCATACAATTTGCTTGTACTATACAATGCGAAATACTTTCAGCCGTCGAGTGGTTTTAATCGAATTCGCATCAAGAACGATTCACAATGACGAGCCGTGGGTTGCCGAAAATTAGCAGGGAGGAGAAGGAGGGTAAATTTGGCTATGTATACGCGGTATCTGGTCCTGGTTAGTATACGGAATAATTGATTCAATTTACAAGCTTCGTTCTTCCATATATTTCATTTATTTAACTGCTCGTAGTCGTCACCGCCGAGAAGATGTCAGGATCGGCTATGTACGAATTGGTCAGAGTAGGATATTACGAACTGGTCGGAGAAATTATTCGTTTGGAAGGCGATATGGCCACCATTCAGGTATCTCGCAGTTTTTAGAAATAAAAGTACATTCGATTTAGCAGTCTTAGTACGCTATATGTTGTATTAGGTATACGAGGAAACCAGCGGCGTGACTGTCGGCGATCCTGTGCTCCGTACAGGCAAACCATTGTCCGTGGAATTAGGACCTGGCATCCTCGGCAGCATTTTTGACGGTATACAGCGTCCGTTGAAGGATATCAATGAACTTACCAGCTCTATTTACATCCCTAAGGGTGTGAATGTGCCATGCCTGTCGAGATCCGCAACTTGGGAATTCAATCCCCTAAATATAAAGAGCGGAAGCCATATCACAGGAGGAGATCTGTACGGCGTGGTTTACGAGAATACATTGGTGAAGCACAGAATGATTTTACCACCAAAAAGTAAAGGAACCGTGACGTATATCGCACCCGCTGGAAACTACTCGGTCAACGTAAGCTATGTTCTTCCGTAACGTCATCTAATAATGTATACATATAGTATAGTTTCGTGTATTGGGTCGGCGAGAAAGTAATTTCAGTATTTTAATACTGAACGGTCAAATGACCAGATTTATATTTTCCATCTCACAATGTTGCTTACATGGAAATTGATTCAATCAATTTCTTTATCCGAGCACATATTGTGATAAAAATTCCACAAAATCTAAATAAATAGGGCCTTGTCATTTTCACAAGGTAAAACGCTTTTAATCGCTTTTAGTGCTCGGGTGAAATAGAGAGCCGAATTTTTTTATTCAACCGACGAACTTCAATGAATAAGATAATTTGTTCGATGATCTTTCGCAAAAATGAATAAATAAGAAAATATTTTATTGATTAAAGTTCATCGTTTGAATAAAATACCGAAATTACTTTCCCGCTAATCAAATAGAACAGCTGGATCAATGTGTTTGTCTGTTCTCTAGGATGTTGTGTTGGAAGCAGAGTTCGACGGGGAGATGCAGAAATACACTATGCTTCAGGTACTGACCCCTACTTAACCACATAGATACAATATTATAATGGCTTGTAACGATTTGACTAATATATGTATAACGGTAACATGTGTGCATGCAGGTATGGCCGGTACGTCAACCTCGTCCTGTTACTGAAAAATTGCCAGCTAACCATCCTTTGCTCACTGGCCAAAGAGTCTTGGACTCCCTCTTCCCGTAAGGACTTAGCTTGTCGCTCCCGTGTGTTTGTCGACGGTGCACAGATTCATCAGAAGTATCTCTTGAACTTATAGATGTGTCCAAGGTGGAACTACGGCAATCCCAGGTGCCTTTGGTTGCGGTAAAACTGTAATCTCGCAAGCTTTGTCCAAGTATTCCAACTCCGATGTTATTATTTACGTTGGTTGCGGAGAACGTGGTAACGAAATGTCCGAGGTGCTTCGTGACTTCCCCGAACTAACCGTAGAAATCGATGGTGTCACCGAGTCCATCATGAAGCGTACAGCTTTGGTCGCTAATACCTCCAACATGCCTGTAGCTGCACGTGAAGCATCCATTTACACCGGTATGTGTACAGTTAGTAATGGAGAACATAGAAAGATACAATATTATCTGCTCGGACTTTTTACACATTGTGTTTTCATTCAGGTATCACTCTATCGGAGTACTTCAGAGATATGGGCTACAACGTTTCGATGATGGCGGATTCAACATCTCGTTGGGCCGAAGCGCTTCGTGAGATCTCCGGTCGATTGGCCGAAATGCCTGCCGATTCCGGTTATCCGGCTTATCTTGGAGCTCGTCTGGCTAGCTTCTACGAACGTGCAGGAAGGTAAATGCAATTCTAAAAGAACCGGTTGCTTCATAGTGCCTTTATGTTATTAATGTTATCCATATTCTTTTCAGGGTGAAATGCTTGGGCAATCCTGATCGCGAAGGTTCAGTCAGTATAGTAGGTGCTGTATCACCACCCGGCGGTGACTTCTCCGACCCCGTTACTAGCGCAACTCTTGGTATCGTACAGGTATCGATATGTTTCTCTATGCTCCATGTTATTTTTTCTAGAAGCAAACAGCAATTGTAATTTATTTTGCATTATTTGTGATACACGATCGATTGTCAACCTTTCTTCTGTATCGTCAGATTTCTTCTTTTGTTAGGGTTAGGTTAAAAATCTTTGCTAAAATTATATTTACTTGTTCAGGTGTTCTGGGGTCTCGATAAGAAGCTTGCCCAGCGCAAACATTTCCCATCCATTAACTGGCTCATCTCGTACAGTAAGTACTTAAGAGCTTTGGACGACTTCTACGACAAGAACTTCCCCGAGTTCGTTCCTCTCCGAACGAAAGTGAAGGAGATCCTGCAAGAAGAGGAGGATCTGTCCGAGATTGTACAGTTGGTTGGTAAAGCGTCTCTCGCGGAGACGGACAAAATTACTCTGGAGGTCGCGAAACTTCTGAAGGACGACTTTCTGCAGCAAAACAGGTATCAAACTTGTTTCCACTCGGTCGTTTAAAGATAATCATTGATATTAATGACGGACTCTTTCTTACAGTTACTCGCCATACGATCGGTTCTGTCCATTTTACAAAACTGTGGGAATGCTGAGAAACATGATCGCATTCTACGATATGGCGAGGCACGCAGTCGAGTCTACCGCGCAATCGGACAATAAAATAACATGGAATGTTATCAGGGACAGTATGGGGAACATTCTGTATCAGCTGAGTTCCATGAAGTTCAAGGTAAATATTATTAGAAAATTAATAGACTATTGAAAACGTGAAGTTCGAATAATTAAATGTTTTATATATATTTTTTTCTTACCTTTCAGGATCCTGTTAAAGATGGCGAAGCGAAGATTAGAGCTGACTTTGATCAGTTACACGAAGATATCCAACAAGCGTTTAGAAATCTAGAAGATTAAATATGCAATCATACAAACATAATTTCTCCACGTGTACGTTCAGGAGTCTTGTGCTGGTCATTTAAGGATGTCCTGGATCTGCTGGAGAATTAAAAAAAAATATATATATATGCATATATATATATGAAATAATAAAACAGGCATTCATAATCACGTATCGCACACTAAGTTGTTATAATAGTTTCAATATTTACGACAGAAGAAAATTGTATATAAAAAAAATTACAAATATAAAATCTACTATAACCATATGTGTATTAACTAACATTTAACGTAAAATCATACGTGATAGTTGTTGCAACAATGTGTAGGACGTCCTTAAATGTGTTTCCAGCTGATGAGAATTAATTTAAGTGTTATAACGAATTACTTCTGAACATTGAAATGGAAATTCTGATTATTTAGTAGACTGCGGATGATTATGGGAGCTCGCATATTTTTCGATTGGTTTACAAACGACAACAATGAACGAGAAATAATTTTCTGTTTGTAAGGGTTTCGTTATGGTAGAGATATGACGGCTATTCAATAATATCGATGTTGTTACGATATAATTGCATAAAATCCGCAGTCTAGTTAATTCGTACGAAATCGTCAGAAAGTGTGGAGTTGTCCAGAAGAATAACAAAGCTTCCGGTTATATTTTCTTTGGCGCTAATGGAGGGTAACTTACGAAAAGAGCAGAGAAACTTTTGTATGTATGTAAAATGAGATTAGAGAGAGAGAGAGAGCACGGTAAGAAGCTTTCCATTCATCTGTACGCGAAAGTATACATTTACAAAGGTTAACGATGTGCTTAAATATTTTTGTTGTTGCATGGGATGATATGGCAGCTTTTTACAGAGAATGGAATTTCAATTGAAGAGTATTAAATATTGTATTATAAATAGCGTATTATGTAAACATATATTAAAAAAAAAAAACGGCGAATGCAGACGTTACATAAAAAGTAGATGTTATTTTAAACGTTACAAACCATGGTCTGAAAGTTTACGAAATGTGTCAAAATGTTAAAAAACTGTTATGGTGCAGGATCTTTTGTCGTTGAAGAAAAGAAAAAGTATAAAGAAAGATGCATTGCAAACAGTGTTCCAGTAACTTCGACATTTCCATTGTAACATATGTAAAAACAAATAAAGACTATGTATTAAAAAGTACAACGAAGGATGGTCGTTCGAAAAAAATGATAACAGCTTCGGACTTCGTTAAATTTCATTTTAATAATAATATTATTATATAACAATAACCTCGCGTTATATACATCAACGATATATTACAAACCTGTGTTTACTTTTCAATTATTCCAATGCCATCGTCCCGTGGCATTCAGAATCTCGAGATTGAAAAAAATATGTTTATTGCTATATGCATACATATATGCATATGTACACGTACGTGTATATACACATATTTTTAACTATACATACACGTCCATAGGTGTCCGAATAATCTATGTTACATTCTCAGTCCCTAATTCATCTCATGAAGTCCCTACCTCTACACTCGTGAAAATAGTATTAAAAATAAAAAATATTTAACGTTCTTCGTAAATTTTTTTCAGTCGTCGCATATTCTGTGTTGTAATTTTATCGTTAATGTCCCAACAAAACTTAGATTTGGTTGTTCGTTTTCCGTTTTAAAAATTAGCCCTGTTTGTAAAGATCGCATAAACCGAACGCTTCAAATCAATGCAGAGCATTCACAGCCTTGGCTCGTTCACGTACAGAGACAATTCAATCCAATTGTATTATTGGGTCGGCAAGAAAGTAATTTCGGTATTTTAAAGCGAAATAGAGAGCCCGATTTTTTTATCCAAGCAATGAACTTTAACGAATAAGATATTCTCCCTTTTGTTCGATAATCTTTTGCAGAAAAGAATAAATAAGAAAATATCTTATTGATTCAAGTTCATCGTTCGAATAAAAAAATTCGGTTTTATTTCGCGAAATTACTTTCTTGCCAACCCAATATACGTACATACACAAACAAGATCGTTTTAAATCCTAGGTCCTGTAAAGAATAGTCGTAACTTCCAACATTACTGTTGTAATCTTATAATATAAAATTGCACTAAAGACATGTCAATTTGAAATTCATTTCATCGTCGTACTTCCCGATAATCACAATCAATTTCGTGAATCCAAAACTTGGTGTTCGTCTAAATTGAAGTATCCTATAGGCATGAATCGATTTTTATAAAATTCATAGGGATAAGAAGATATTTACACGTTGATAGAATCGCAAACGTAGTTACGACCATTTTACACATTTCGAAGAATAGAAATCCAATGTGACGAAACTTTTTATGGCTCTTGAGAAAAGAGAAATCATAAGAGTAAATACTTCGTCTGACTATCGAGCCAGCTTATGTACCCTAATATTTACAAAAAGAAGCACTGCATTACGATCTAATAATTCTTTAGGGACTCAAATGAACGACGTCGACATTAGTTCCTGTTGATATCTGAGACCTGAGTTGAAGGTTCTCCCGTTTCAACTGTGCCACAAGTTGCTTCAACGCGGTGATTTCTTGTCGCAGCTTTTCGTTATCACGCAGACACTGGCCTAATCCTTGATTAGCCGCTCGTAACTCTCCTATGTATTCGCAAGCTTTCGCCAGAATTCCCCCTTTGCTCTATACAAAGAAAAATTAATAGAGAATGGTTTATTAACGTTCGTGAAATCGTTGTTAGTAATAACGTTTCATTCGTTACCTGAGTTTCATAATTTGCTTTGCCTTCGCCGCTGCTACCGGTCCCGTTTGCGTTTGCAGTGGCGTTGCATTCGGGTATAATTTTTCCTAATTTTGCGATCCAATTGTTTATTTTATCTCTTCGTCGACGTTCCACTTCGTTGTGGGTAGCCCTTCTTCTATCGTCTCTCTGTAACGGAGTAAACATATGTGAATTACATGCTTAAGGGTATAGATCTAGTGGTGCGGTGAAGATCGAGGATAGCTCTCCTCGCAGCTCCGCTATATTCCTGTACTAAGAGTCTGAGATTCAATTTTGACAAGAGCTTCGTACTTTCTTCAATCCGGTTGTACAATTCCTTGGTGTTTCTATTTGTAAAGTAGTCGTCCTGGGAACCAATGATCTAGCAGAGGTCTGGGCAGTGGTGAAAACATCGTTAGCACTCCCAATAACATAAAACTGGCCATTCAACGGGGACGTTAGGACCTGTACAGTATTATTTCCTGGTTGAGCGACTGGCATGTCTATCTCATTGCCAGCGGCGGTACTATTCAACTGTACCACTCTATATGCCAGAGCTTCTTGGTAGCGCATTCCATCTTCTCCGACAGTTTCCCCTGGAAACATTTATTCTTCATATTACAACTGTAATTATACGGATGAAACGTCCGTGCGAAATCATAGAAAAATGATACTTCGAGATCGAGAACTTTCAAACGGAGTCAGTTACAGGTTTATTTATTACATATTTAGTACAACACGCGGAAATACGAAGTAGTATTTCAGGAATGTAATAGAAAAATGATGCTTCGAGAACTTTCAAACGCAGTTGGTTTAAATACAATTTCAGAACAGTGTATTTCCGAATTGGTTGTACGAGTTTAGTTATTATCTTTCTTAACAGCCTTAAAAGTAACTGGTACATGTTCCCTTATAAAAATGAGATCGATTTAAGATTAATACATGCTCTACTAAAGATATTTATACAATCAATTCTTATAAAATCGTTTTTATTATTTCAATAATAAATCTGGGACCGGTCATTTTGACCGGTGGTGGTAAGTTCAGTGTTAATGCATGTTCAATAGGTCGAAAACAATATATGAGTACAGTAGAACCCCGATTATCCTGGCCTCCGATGTTCGAATTCCTTATCGTCTGAATACGCTCCACAAAGAATTAGTTTGCACACTTGAATAAGGATTAAATTCAGCGCTGTAACTATGTAATTGTTGTATTATCCGAACGTTTCACTAATTAGCACGGATAATCGAAGTGCTTTTCGATGTTTTGAATTACGCCTACTCATTTTTTCGGATAAATGCATAAAATCCGGTGTCCAGCTATGAGTGTGCGAAGTGTGGCTGGTTGTTAACTGAAGTTATATTTACCTTCGCAGTCGACGATTTCCGCCTCCTCGATAACAATTCCTGTGTCGGCTTCCTCCTTCGTGCTAATAGTGCTGTAAAAGAAGCGTAGTCTACGTTGAAGAATGGATATGCAACGTGTCTATAGGATTACGTCTATGCCTATTACTTCCACGACCGTTGTCCTAAGTCTTGTAAGTGCGCACTGTGCACTACGTGATGACCTTGAGGAGACCTCGACCGAAACAGGAGGGATAGGTGTTCGCATTATCAGCCAGTCGATATTTAACATAAACACTACCTGACATCCTGCTGTTCGAGGTGCTGCTCCAATATATCCATTTTTTTTCTACCAAAAACGTTTGAATTTGTCAAAATTCACGTGAGCTGGTCACGGGACACGGCAACGAGGTCATGTGGTGCACAAGATGGCGTTCGCCGATTGTAACGCCACCTTACACTCGTCGAGCGAACTCCATTTTGAATTTCATGTCGATATCGATTAATGATATATAGACTACGGTACCGACGAGAGACTGTCGGTGCTACGGACATCGACGAGATACTGTTAAAGACTGCCAGCGCCCGTGCTATTCCGCAGGACGGTAAGTGGGCGAAATGGGCGCGGGGATAACGTGGAACTTACAGTGATCCGAAAGACCACATTGCTAAAAGTTCCACCACCCTCGAGATACTAGCGCAGAAGAGATATCAGACGAGATATTCCCTTACTTAAATAGAACCAGAGAATATATGACAGTGTTCACACCCGGGGTGAACCAGCTTGAATAATACATATATCTTGTTCTGAAGGTAGGTGAAACTGCAAAATATTATGGAAGAGAATATATAATCTTACTGTGTTTATCAACATATTTCTGTTCCCACAGATTGATTTTCTTTGAACATTCATGTATGAAAAAGTAATATATAATATAATTCTCGTTTATGAAATATTTTGGAATTACAAATTGAGGTATCTCATATAAAATTTAAAGTCGGAATTGTTGATTTTCCTAAAATTATGCTCCAATACTCTCTTAATTATGTATAATATTTCTAGGAATTTTTTGTGCTTGAGTTTTGCTTTTAATATTGTAAACCTTAAAAACCAACACTAAAACGTAGTCTGAAATATCTGTTTAACTTGGAATACGTTACGAGATGCTAACAGTCTCTCGTCGGTGTCAATATGGTTCCGTAACGATTTGCCTTCTCACCGACGAGAATCTCCTCAGTGGCCTTCTGCACCGACGAGATCACGTCGATGGCCTTTCTTACTCCAGCCAGAATACATCCTAGAGGGCGTAAGAAAACACCGAATTATTCGAGTGACACTGACACGATGTCCCATAAGGCTGGCAGTTGCTGGCAGTCTTTAACAGTATCTCGTCGGTGGTGCTACGGATCTTTATGCAAAATAAAAATGTTCTGCATTGATCGTAGGAAACAGGAATAACATAAAAATTAATTTCATCCCTTAACGATTTTGTTACATTAAAAGCAACATTACAACATTCTTGAATTTTGAAAATCTTTTACTGTGTTTTATATTTCCAATTTCTTCATAAATGCATAAATATATAAAATATTATTACGAGACTGCGAATGTTTGATCTACAAAATCTACAAAACGTATTTTTTAAATTTTCAATATAGGCCCTACATAAAAAAGTTGTGAAATGCAACTTTTAGTATTTTTCCTACAATTCCGATCAACAGCAATTTTTGAAAAAATTTCTTTTCACATCCTGTAGTAAACTAATTGCTCTAGCTTCCCAGAAAATCGTATAGTACAATATTTAAAAAGTTATCGTCTTTTTTAGAGCGCCCGGATATTAATTCGTTCAAATTGTCTTATTTGATGCATTTTCTAATTTTTGAGAAAAGATGATTTCAAGGTCATAGAAGATTAAGCATCTGTAAAAATGGAAGTGTGTATTAACGATTTGTAAATGCACTGTTAGTTATAAAATGTACGGAAAGTTGTTTTTAGAATTTCTTAAATAATTTGGGTGTGTTGCTATACTTATATGCGTAAGAAATAAAGCGAAACGTCCGATGAAATTCCTTTCAAATTCATATTCAAAGTAGTATATTTTGTCCGAAGAATTAACCGCCGAAACGGCGTTTGAAATTTGGCCTCCGAATCGTGCAAATTTAAACGTTCGCCCCAATTGTTTCTAGAATATATTTGAAAATTTGAAAGTCATTCCCAAGATCGGTGTAAATACGAATGGCAGGAATTGCAACGCATCCTGCAGCAGTTTTGATTGGTCGACGAGATACAGTTCATCATGGAGTACGTCGGTACGTACACTAAATTTTGACGATTTTTCATGTTTTCTCGTAGCGAATGGTAACCAATAAATACTTTTCGTTTCCATACGTTATGCTTGTTTTATATGATTTCGAATATAACAAATATATATCACCTGAATTCGTCCTGTTATGGAATCTTGCAAATAACAATTGTATATCACGAATAAATTTCTAAAGAACACTCGTTTCTCCGACGGGAACTATTAGCAGAAGTATTTATTAATTGTATTAATTATCATGTAACATCGTATCTGCATAATCCTCTCCAAGTTGCAAGTTTCTTTTTAAAAATCTGTATCTCTTTCAGACATAACCTTGTGTCGAAAATATTTTCTTCATTCTGATGCATCATCTTCGGTATTAATCTTCCAACAACGATTTTAAATATTTCTGCATTCCCGAAATCGATTTTAGTATAACCGAAAATGTCGATACCGTCGTTGTCAATAAATATTCTAATAATTTGTCTCTTCTTTTAGGTGCTGCAAAAAGTGAAAGCAACGACAATTGCTGTAATATAACTCCCTGCGCTGAACTAGTATCGAACACAAATTCTAACGAAACCACCTCCACAGAAACAAAAGACTCAATATCAAAATGTGAAATTCTCGATACGCCGTTGAAAGATAATAGCATGACTGACACGCAAGATCCGCCCCAGGAGAACATTGACTTTAAAGTGATTTATAATAAACAGCGGATCAATGTCAATTTTCCACTCGACGGCACTGTCGCTCAATTAAAAGCACACCTTCAAAACATTATATCCGTGCCCCAAGCGATGCAGAAAGTTATGATCAAAGGATTAGCTAAAGATGATCAAACATTAAGAACTCTAGGGGTCACGAAAGGTAACTGATCTTGTATAATAGCTAAACTGTGGATCTTTACGCAAAAGAAAAATTGTCTGCACCGATTGCAAGAAACGGAAGCTAAATCGAATGTTATTTCTTCCCTTAACACTAAACCTACCAGCACCGGTCACATGACCGGCTCCAAATTTTTCATTTCGCAATTATTGAAATTATAAAGATGCTTTCATGGTAAATGATTAAATAAATACATTTAATAGCAGAGATATTATAATATGAACCGCACAAATTTCAAATAAATTTAATCTTGTTATTTTTATAAGGCATCGTGTATTGGCTACTTTTAGAGCCTGGTATATAGAGCCCAATAATAACTAGACTGCGGATCTTTATGCATTTATGGGTTCTGAAGATTTTCAGAAATGGGTGGAATACAAGATTCAAAAGAATTTAGTACAATTTTTATTTTTTGGAGATCTGCAAAGGCTGCTACCACTGGAAATAAGTAAAATTCTTAAAACTCGTCTACGAGAATTGAAAATTGCACAAACATCTGCAGCCTAATAATAACACTTCGAATAACTTCTTGCTGTTACGTGTTATTGCTTACGTTATCGTGCATTTTTAAGGTGCCAAAGTCATGGTAGTAGGATCGAAGTTAGACGATGTATTGGCTGTATCGATTCCAACGAAGCAAGATCTTTCGGATGAAGCTGCGTCTACAGCGAGCAAAGAACCCTTATCTCAACAAAAAGTTCACAGGAAAGTTTTAGATAAAGGTATTCCGGAAGACGTGATGCCTGGTATATTAGATAGCAAGGTATTATTTTGGAAAAGAACCGACGAGATTTCTGTAACCGATTTATACGTAAAATATTCTAATCGATAAATTGAATTGTTATTAGGAACCACTACCAAAATTTCCATTGGCTGGCATGTTAAATAAATCTGGTGGTAAAGTTAGACTAACATTTAAATTGGAACAAGACCAACTGTGGATTGGTACGAAAGAAAGAACAGACAAAATACCTATGAATTCTATAAAGGGTGTACACAGTGAACCTATACATGATTATCCAGAGTACCACATTATGGTTTGTATCATTACAAAATAACCAGAGGACAACCCGAAAATGTTCGAGATTCTCGAAAATCTGAGGGTCCCCGATCATAAAATTTATTCATTGAATCTTCTTCTTTTAATCCCGATATTTTCGAGAATCTCGATAATTTCGAGAATCCGGGAACCTTCGAGAATCTCGATAATTTTAAGAATCCCGATTATTTCGAGAATCCCGTTAATTTTAAGAATCCCGAAACATTCCCTACATTTTCGGGTTCTCGCACACGCCTGAAAATTGCCACTCTGTTTTTATCATATGTTTACATTGGATGTGTTTATTTTCGAAAATTTTAGGCCATTCAACTAGGCACAACGGAAGCATCGAGGTATTGGATATATTGGGTTCCCGCGCAATACATATCGGCTATAAAAGATGCTATTCTTGGTAAATGGTGCTATTTCTGATCGACCATTGATGGAAATTTCTGTCTCTTTGAATGCAAAGTGTAATCAGGTGTAAGCATTGATACAAACACGACTGTGCTAGTCACACATTTTTAACAGTAAGTAGTAACTTATTTTGCGTCGGATTATAACCGATGTCTCCTAGTAAAAGTATTCTGTTAAGAAAAATCTTTTGGATAGACAATGTCAATAACTTTTGTTAAAAATCGATGACAGTTATTTTACAAAATTCGGTGATAACCGGTTTTAGAAAAATACACTCTTTTTCTCTGTCTGTCTATATCTCTGACTCTGTCTCTGTCTGTCTCTCTTTGAACGTATTGTATTTATAAGATACATATTGTGATTTTTCGGAGTGTAGACAAATTTTGATACATTGAGATAATATTGTAATTGTAATATTGCTTTTCATTGGATTATATTGTGTGTAAGATTTGTAAATAATAATAAGTTTCTATTTTAACTCTTGAAAGAAGAAAAATACATTTATGTTGAAGAAATATATATATTCATTGCTTTTATGATCAACGTTATTTGTTTGAGCGAACAGATTTCAAAGTTTTAAAACATTTTCTCCTTTATTTAAGTAGGAGCGTATGGAACCATCGAAATAAATGTGAAATCTTTGTAAAATTACATTTATAGGAGGATGCGAAGAAAGAAGTTATGATGTTGCATTTACAATCTTTTGAAGTTCGTCGAGAAATAATACAACTTTTTACCGCATTTAATGATATCGATAAGTAAATTGTAAAGTTCAGATACTTCCGCAAACATTCGAAATATTAATGCGACATTTGTAGTATGTTTTAAACAGCGGTCGGGGAAATGTTATGCCGTAATGAAAATTTTATTTTGCTCAAATAAAAAAGAAACGATTTTACGAATATATATAGATAGAGCCGCATCACTACCAAGGTGTATATATATATATACGCATATAGTCCGCATTTTTCACGAACACAATAAATCTAACGTGTCAATAATGTTCAATAATGAAACAACGAAGCTTGTTGCGAAATTGAGTACATTTTACATTGGCCTTTTGCTTCTGGACATTGGCCTAGATAAATTGTGTCTCTGTTAAAAAGCATCTCGGAGTTTCGTCGTTGAAATTTCAGTGGACTGTAATCTCGTCGAACGTAAGCAAATCGCATATTGCATAACTTAGTATTATAATTGCTGTAAATTAAGTTTTATACAATTAGATGCGTACCTACATTTTAAAAAAGCAAGAACGGAATTCGAAGAAACGGCAGATCAAATTTATTTATTGGAATATATGTCTACAGAAATTTCATAATTGCAGTTTGCACATTGAAACGTCTACTTCAGTGTCCGTTTAATTAAATAAGACTTGTACATCATGTTGGACAATTTGATAAAATAAATAATTTTAAGGATTCTCCATTTGTGTTTATTTTATTTTTTCGTATCAGTCCAGCTTGATTTTATTGCTTTATTTTGATTAGATGCAGCTATTATACGATAAAATCGTAATTAAAGAATTCAAGCTTCCAGCTTAATTTTATTTATTATTTTTATTTTATACGATAATATTTGAATACGAAATTAAATATATATACATATACTATTTGAATAAATATAGGACAAACAAGAGATTGAGAAATTGTGGGCTGATTGTGGACTTAAATCTTAAAAATTAAAAAATATAAGAATAATAATTAAACTTTCGAAAATATAGGATATTTTGGTCAGATTCGATTTACATGTTCTCTACGTTTAGAAAGAATTAGTAAGCACCGTTTTTATTCCATAATATTGTACAAAAATTCGGGAGTGTATCTATAATTATTCGTCGATCTATTGAAATAGTTTTCCAATCGTGCCCAATCGATTCTAATACAAAATACTATATATTTGAAACTTCTACATCAGCAGGACGCTTAAATCCTGGAATCCCCGCAATAAGTAGCTACATAGCTCGCATTCGTGTGAGACACGTGAACAGGAAATTTCCTATTAGGGGGTTCAATTAGTGGAGTTGAGCGAATAGACGACGCTTGTTCAGCTTTCGTTGGTTCGCTCGGTCCATGTAAGAAGATGCGAAAGTTGTGAGGAGAGGTGAGACAAGACTTCGCAACAATCGGGGAATGACTGTACCTAGGTATCTGTTAATCTGTTCCGCAATCAATGTAAACCTTCACATTTTGTTGAAACAGAAGTGGTTCAAGGCTCAATCACGGCGCATGCGTGCGCGCGATCTGTGCATTGTATATAGGTATATGTGTAAAAGTGACAGTGAAACTCGTACACCACATACCACACTTGTTGGATGTATTTCCATCACGATATCATTATCGATACTGTTTCGATGAACATATTTTCTCCTGCATAATCTTTGTTCCTACATTTCGAGCAAAGGACTGTCAGTCTAATTCACTGGCATGAATGTATGCGGTGAACGCCTTATAATAAACGATTTCAAAGCAACGCGAGCAATATTTACTGCGCTGTACTCTCACTCGAAGTGCAATTAGTAATTGCCAATTACAAGTTCACATGTCACATGTTTTTATTACTGCACTAGTTATGTCGGTAATAGGATGAACGAACATACCGAATTAATTAGAAGAGACCGAATTTCCAATTACAAGTTCACATGTATTTACAGCAGAGAAAACGAACAGGAGAGATTTGTTAGTTTTGTTAAACGCTTATACGGATGACGACAAGGCCGATGTCATTATTAAATTCAAATGGCACTACTGCGTTATGTCGGTAGTAGGATGAACGAACAGGTAGCATTAACATACCGAATGCATTAGAGGAGACTTTACACCGAATCTCCAAATATAAGTTCACATGTATTTACAGCAGAGAAAACGAACAGGAGAGATTTGTAAGTTTTATTAAACGCTTATACGGATGACGACAAGGCCGATATCATTATTAAATTCAAATGGCACTACTGCATTATGTCGGTAGTAGGATGAACGAACAGGTAGCATTAACATACCGAATGCATTAGAGAAGACTTTACACCGAATCTCCAAATATAAGTTCACATGTATTTACAGCAGAGAAAACGAACAGGAGAGATTTGTAAATTTTGTTAAACGCTTATACGGATGATGACAAGGCCGATGTCATTATTAAATTCAAATGGCACTACTGCGTTATGTCGGTAGTAGGATGAATGAACAGGTAGCATTAACATACCGAATGCATTAGAGGAGACTTTACACAGAATCTCCAATGGTTACCTAAAATTGTTGAAAGGAAATTTCTACTATTTATCCTTGTTGGTAGTTATGGATGGAAGCGAGAACACTTTCGAAAATGTACAAGGAGCATTTCTAGTTTTGACAGAGAGTTTTCTGAGACAAGGTGCTTCATTGTCAGAATTGAAATCTGTCAGTACAAGAGATAACGCGAGACACGAAGGAAACAATGCTTTCCGTTGTCTGCGTTCCAAGAAAGTACTTCTTGTCTTGATCATGCCGATATTTTGTACTATATTTTTGAAATATTTATATATCGATATTGCTAAGAGTATAAGAGGAACTAGATGTTTAGTACCGAATAATTATCTTATATGGGAATTCACCAGGCCAATATCGAACTGCGATTATTGTAGAGATGTTACGACAGCTTTAATTTTACCGAATCTGACCAGAGAGGAGTTCAAACGATACGCGTACTCCTCTCGGCCGATGGTGATCAAAAATGCTGCCAGCGACTGGCCAGCCTCCAAAGTGTTCAGCTGGAAATTTTTCAAAAATCTATATGAAAATGTAGACGGTGCTTACGATTCGGTGGAAGAATGCCAGTTCTTACATTTCAAAAGTAACTTCACTAGTTTAAGAGACGTCTTCGCCATGAGCGAGGACAGAGCTCTGCAACGCGGTGGACAAGAGCCATGGTATGTTGGTTGGAAAAATTGTCACCTACAAATTTTGGATACAATGAAACAGTTTTACAATCTACCTCATTTTTTGCCAGAGGACGCAGAGGTTCCATATACCAATTATGTATTTTTGGGATACGAGGAAGGTGCCATTATGCATGTACGTGCAATAATAATTAGGTTTTCGCATATGAAATGTATTTTTAGTAGTGACATTAAACAAACGCAATATTGTTTAATGTCACTGCTTTATTCTATCCAGAAATTTTCTTGATTGTATTATGATAAAAATAAGATACATATTATGGTCGTTGTAGTTCTTTTTACCATCAAACTATCGGACATTTCATACGCAACAGCCTAAACAATAAGCTGGCCTTTTGTTAAAAGAATCTGAGGACTAACAACTGATTTTTTCATCGATTTCTCTTTTCGCAGCTGGACTACATTTCTCGGCTTATGTGGCAAGGACAGATCTTGGGTGATAAAAGATGGACCGTTGCTCCGACACCAGAATGCGATAATATTTGCGAAAGTTTTAACTTTACCGTTCGTGCTGGAGACATTATTCTTTTAGATACGAGAATTTGGTACCACAGCACTTACGTTATAGATGGGAACTTCAGTTTAACGGTCACCTCTGAGTACGGATAGACTGTTCTTACATTATTTATGAGTAGACTGTGCGAATCTTTACGCATTTATGAAAACAATGTAAAGGATTAGAAAAATTTCAGAATATCTTAACGTTCTTGTTAATGTAACAAAGTCATTAGGGGATGAAATCGATTTTTATTTTATTCCTGCTTCCCACGATCAATACAGAACACTTTTATTTTGCACGAAGATCCGCAGTCTATTTATGAGAAATTGTCTTGGAACAATTTTGATAACTAATACATAGGCACAGCACTCTATGTAATCGAAGATCTTAGTAAACTGTTGAATGAAAAGTTTTATATCTATAAGGAGTCTCAGATCAATGTAAATGCTGTTAACGATCAGTTGTAAATAGGTGCCATTTTGTAAATGAAAGTTATACAGTTACGAAGAAAGAAATCGCGGATTATAGAGTATTGCATTTTTAAACATTTTACAATTGCCCATCTATTCGAATTGTTATAAATCATTGAATTGTATAAAGCTTTTCGTACACATTGAAATTATTCTGTGTACCCGTTTTTGCCATAGTTGAAAGCTAGTCGAAACGAGGATCTTTGGGCAGCTATTAGCACACAGAGGTAGCCATCTGTAATTTAATACAGCCAGTAATTAACAGTTGAGAATTATTTTTATATACATATATTGAAATTTTTATACATGCGTTTAAATATACATGTTATACATATGTTTTACTTTCGATCGAAAGAAAGACGCACAGGTTTAAATGTGTTTTTACGATTGAAATTTTTGTATAGATTTTACTGGAATGCCGATTATTTTATATTATACTCAATTGTATTCTTACATATGTACAAATCTTGTGTACCTCCAATAGTTTGTAATAAAATGTACGAATACAGGTAACACGTTTCCTTTCCATACTCATACGCAGTAAATTTTTATTCATTTATATTCATTTAATTGCGCAAAATACAATAGAATTTCTTATAGGATATTTATACAACCTACACAATAAGTACAATAAAAGTGTATACATTCAAAATCGTGGATAATATTGAAAAGATAGGAATATTGTATTATTGAAATGCGCACACCAAAAACGACATTATAGTAAAACCTAGAGTGGAATGCATATATCTGTTATTATGCAGTATATTACACGTATAATACTATTCAGACAACAACAGCGTGACGTCAAATCACTAGTTTTTTTTCGAATTCGTGAATGCAATTTTACTGATCCTTCTTTTCTGTTGCCTGTTGGAAACTTGGTGGACTTTCCTAAGATAAAAGAGCATAATATTACAACGTATATATATATGTATATATACACTATGTTTCCAAATCATTGCGAAATCTGTATTGGTATATGTGTATATGTATTATCGAATACTTACATAGTATGCAGGTGGTGGAACATAGGCACATTGAGGCCTGCTCGGATCATAATACGCACTTTGCGCAGCTTCTGCTGCTTTTGCATCTGTAAAGCAGAAAAATATGAAACACAAGCGACACGAGACAAACGTTATTGTACAAATATATATTAAAATGTACAGAGAATTACATACACGTATATATGTTTGATGCAGTAAATTTAAAATGTTCTGGCATTTTTTTCTTTTAGTTTTTAAACTAATTAACTGTCCTAATAATCTGAAATGTACGATTCTCTTTGTTTAATTGATAACTTATGTTATTACGATGCCAAATAATTGTTCCATAAGGTGGACTTGTAAGATGAATTATGTTTAATATAACGTTGGAAATACTTGATCTAGAAAATTTTAATAAAATCATACATACATTCGTTTTTATTGCTTTTAATAATACAAAGTTCTGTGCCATAGCATACTTCGATTAAGTTATTCATTTAGTACACTTGATGATATGTATAATTTATTTCTGGAATTCTACTTTTTCGAAAACCATGTAGAATCAATTCGACACACTTTTCGTAACTCAAATGAATCGATTAATAAACAAAAGGCTAATTAAGAACACGTAATGGCACGTCGCGTTTCTTTGAACTATCTCTGACAACTATGAGATAATAACTGAGCATAGTGAAAGTCAACCTTACTTCAGGTCAACCAAACCTGTTATGCAATATTATTGCACAATATTCAAAACCTTCAGACTTAATCAGTGAAATAGAAAATTGTATGGCATCGATATTAAGTTTCCTTTCTAGAAAATAATTTTATCGTTTTTTTGCAAAAAGCATAATGTCCTTAATTGGTGGGTTTAAATAAAAACAGCACGTTATATTTGTCTAAATTTTAATAACATAGTATGCTTGATGTATATATATATATATATAATAATTATTATAAAGCTATTGTATTATTCAAACAACAAAAGTGTAATACTCTAAAGTAACAGTTAACAATATTGTTCTTTATAAATACATTTGTTAAAAAAAAAGTATTGGAAAGTTAGCGTTCGTTATATGTATGTATATATATTGTGTATGTTACATTATTGTGTGCCTTCTGTATATGCTGCATGAAATATATTAGTACATATATACTTGTATCTGTTGTTTCAAAAAGGAAAAAGCTATTTATTTGTTGTGCTTTAAATATCTCGAATAAAAAATGTACACTGCACTTCGGCCCTAACAATACATCGCGTATGCAACTTCGGGGAATTATGTTTTCAACTTGCCTCGAGGAATAAAAAATTTCATCAATTTCACATGTATATATGTACATTGCATATAAAAGTTCGTATTATCGTAATTATTGTACAATTAATAACCGGGTGGGTATGGTTTGTAAGAATTTTGTTGCGGATTATATTGAGGTTGCGGGTAATTATTGCCTTGAGGATATTGGGAGTACGGTGGTGGATTTTGTGGATAACCATTGTAAGATGGCTGCTGGTAATTTGGATACCCACCTGCTTGGGACATTGGTTGGCTATTATAACTTGGGTTAGCCCATCCTGGTGTACCGTTTTGTTGAGGCGGAGCCCATCCTGTTTGTTGCCCGGGAGCACCCCACGCACCTTGTTGGGGTGCACCGCTTGCGTAAGGCGAGTTAATGCCAGGATACGGAGGTGGCATGTCCGTCATGTATACACTGTTCGCTGTATACATAGAAAAAGATGTTTAAACAATCGTACTGGCTGTAACTAGTTCGTAAACTAATTAAATTTAAGCAGACAATCGAATAACACTTCGACTATCACATCGTTGTTGTGATTTTGTTCATTTTCTTTTTCATAAAATGTTATAAATATTATTGAAGAAGACCAAGAAGACTATTTTTGTACTATTCAGAAGAAAAACATTTAACCTGGTGGCATATCTGGGAATACATTGGTAGGCGGAACCCAACCATAGTATCCGGGAGGTGCTTGATAAGCAGGTGGCGGAGCGGCATACCAGTTCGATGTTGGTGGTTCGTACGGCGGTGGAGCATTGTATCCAGGACCGTTACGTTGAGCTGTGTACAAATATAATTACCATTAGTACATTCAACAATCGAATAGGAATGAATACTAATTGTACAGGGTGATTCTCTGGGAACTGGCACAAGTTACTCTTTTTTAAATAAAAATAGAAGAAAGTGATAGAGGAAAAAATCATGGGTCATAGTACGTCCTAACTTCCTATGACCTTACTTTTTATGTGGATGCACCTCAAGCAACTCAAATTTTTTGTTAAACCAATCGATCCGTTTTATTATCCTATGTATAAAAGTACTAACCCAGAAACGTACTTTACTGCAAGAAGTATCCGAACTCTCTCAAATATCTTCTAAGGTACTGACATTTCGATGATCTTGGGTTAGTACTTTTATACGCAGGATAATAAAAGGGATCGATTGATTTAAGGACAAAATTGGGTTGCATTACAATCTTCATGACCTGTGTGACTCATTAAAATACGGCAAGAGGTTAAAGAATAAAGTGCAATTGCACCTGGCGGGTGCATCAGCGCATCTACGTAAAAAATAAGGTCATAGCAAGTTAGGACGTACTATGGCCTATGATATTGTTCCCTATTTTTATTTAACACGTTCCGTGCCAAGCCGTTTCTGCTCGATTTTTCATTCAGGCTTATTCGTTTGATGGGAGTATATTCTACAGTCTTGAACTTGTTATAAAACATATTTTTTTAGCGCATTAAGTAAATATATCAGTGTGTACCACCAGTGGCAGTTTGAAGTTTACCATGTACACATGGCACGGAATGTGTTAAGAAAAAGAGCAGTAACGTGTCCCAGTTCCCAGAATCATCCTGTAAATCCAGTAACAGCAATCTCACCTACTGCCGCCGCTCTCAGCATTGCCTGTCCAAACTCTATCGCGCCGCCACTCTTAAAGTACAGCTTGAATTTGCATTCTCCGATCCAATTACCGTTCGGCTGGGCACGACATTTGCCTTTGATGTAATTAGCCCCGAACATCGGTTGTTCCACTTCGACGTCGCTCAACGTTATGAACGGGAAGCTAAACGACTGCATCTTTTCTTTCTGATCTTTAGCATTGAAGATCATTCTATGCGTGGTCAGGTATAGCAGGCCTCGCTTGTTCCCGAGGAACTCCGGTTGTTCAGGTCCGTGGAACTCCATGGTAACATTGTCGCAGTATAATAATATGCTGAGGAAAGAGATATTGTTCTTGTTGATTTTTTTGTCACGTCGATTGCATCATATCAAGAAAATCTGAGGTTCGATTGTTTGTATGAACGTTGAAATTATTTGAGAAATCGAGAGACGGTAATTTTCCGTACGCGGTGTGGCGTCGTTAATAAGGGAAAGATTAACTCGCATAATCAGGAAACCGCTTTCGGAAGGCCACGACGGTGAACTACGTTGTACAAATGTCACGAACGACAACGTGCCAAGATATTATTGACAATTGTTCGAATGGTGGTATAAACTTCTCAACTTACTATTCGTCGGCGTGTATAAGAACGCCGCCATTTGCGTGCGCCGTATTTAGTGACATATTTGCCGACTTTTGCTCGAAATACCGCTGTAACTGCAACTGTTCGTCTTCTTCATCAGCTGATTCATAAGTGATAAGTATGACGCAGTGCGCAAGCGTATACTTATCACAACATAGTATAGCAAATGACACAGTATGTAAAGTATACCGAGTGTCCCGAGAAAACCGTTATAAACGCTCCTATTCATATAACAATTATCCATAAACATTCGATCCTACTTTCACATGGTGTTCGACAAATATATATGTCGCAATTCGATTTTACAATAAATGGGAAGCTACATATACTACGTAATAATTAATGTCACACTTCCTCGTTACGTCACTGGTAGCGCGTAGAATACGCAGAACACGTATTTAGCAGGTATTAGATCAGAAGAACGGAGTTATATTTCAGTTTCCAGGAAATTGCAGCTGATCACGTGACTCCTACGATATAAAACGTACGAGGATAAAGGTTCGAAAGAGTTTCGAAGAGTCTTTCGCATTGTTTCTTTACAGGTACAACTTTATGGGACAAAAGTGTATTAGCTGAACACAATAACTAATGTATCTGTGGAAGAACAAGATGGCGGCCTCGCTGGAACGAATGACCGGATAAATAAAAACGCATTTATGTAATTTGAATTCGTAGAAACCCAGATAGCACAGAGACATCTCAAAGACAGCTGTAAGACGCCTGCCGCAAGACATTCGGACGTCTGAACGGCTCCCGAAAGTCTCCTGAATGTCTTGTGTTACAAAACGATACGTCTTAGAGACGTCTTCAGGCGTCTTTTAGACGTAGTTTAGGCGTCTTCTAGGCGTCTTTTTAGACGTCATCTCCGGAAAGACGACTTTTAGACGCCTTTTAGACGTCATCTCCGAAAAGACGTCTTTCAGACACCTTTTAGACGTCATCTCCGAAAAGACGTCTTTTAGAGGTCTTAAAGTCGTCTTTTCGACACCATCTCCGAAAAGATGTCTTTTACACGTCATCTCCGAAAAGACGTCTTTTAAACGTCATCTCCGAAAAGACGTCTTTTAGAGGTCTTAAAGACGTCTATTAGACGTCATCTCCGAAAAGACGTCTCTAAGACGTCTTCCTTCAGTCGTAAAACCGACGTCTCCAAAAAGGCGTCTTTTAGACGTCATCTCCGAAAAGACGTCATTTAGACGTCTTTATAGACGACATCTCCGGAAAGACGTCTTTAAGACGTCTTCCGCCAGTCATAAAAACGACGTCTCCAAGAAGGCGTCTTTTAGGCGTCTAAAAGACGTCTTTGCGGGACGTAAGACGTTCAGACCTAAAAACGACGTAAAACAGACGTCTATGAGACGACGTATGCTATCTGGGAAAGAATCATTTTCCTTCCCTTTGTTGACATTGAATGCTGCTTATAGAGTATAAAATATACTATATTTCATAGTATATATATATACATATTTAATTTTCCATTAAAATATTATCGTATAGAATAGCTACATTTAATCAAAATAGAACAATAAAATCAAGCTCAATCAACAAAACAATAAAATAAAAAAGTATAAAAATGTCCGATGATTTATAGACGGGTGTGTACTTACACGTAAAAGACACAATTTTCTGTACGAGCCGCCTACAGGTCTCGAAATTGTGTAACCCCATCGATTTTCCGAAAGCGACGTTCAAAAGCCAAGAAAACCATTGCAAAATGATCCGGCTCGTGTCGCCGAGGTCCGACGCGATTCACCGGTCAAATTTTCCGGTAGATCCAGGTAGATCGTGCTCCACGGGGGAAACGGAAGCGCGCGCAGAAATCAATGCCGCAAATATTTAAAGCATGCGCCAGAGAGGGTGACGGATCGCGATCTCCCTATTACGCGTGAAGAAATATAAATACGGTGTGCGATCAGGTGCGATTAAACTGGTCGGTAAAAAGTGTCAAGTGCTGTACTGCACGGTCAAGTCCAGTGGAAAGAAGCGAGCGTCGAACGTTGAAGGGTTGAACGTTGAACGTCCATGATGGACTAATAACGAGCGTCTGCTAGCTTCCGTTCCATCTCGACTATCCTCACCGAAACCTGCGGAAAAGCGGTGGAAACATGGATGAGAATTTGAGCCGGGGATACGTGCAGTTAGGCAAGGCGAGGGGCATGAATGAGTTCAAATTTTCGAACGGATTCACGCATCTTTCGCCGCCAGTAGACAAACGAAACTTTGTCTACTTCACCCTGATTCTTGGCGGCATCGGATTCCTCCTGCCGTACTACAGGTCACGCTACAATATTACACTATTTTCACCCCTTGCGCGTCGGCATTCAGAATGTCGAAGATCTCTTTCCAAATTTGTATATTTATATATATGTATTTTCTTTCGACCGATTACAATAAGCCTTTTGTTTCGTAGCATGTATCGCTGCACCGCTGTGCGTCTAGACACGCTACCGACCGGAAGTTGTGCGATGCGAACTTGACCTTCCCGATAAGGGAACGAAGACATTTTTTTTTAATGCCGACGATTACGGGATTCAAATGCTGTGACAATATATTTTATTTTCAATCGACAGTACATATAGGAAAGATTGAAAATATTTATTCTTTACAGCTTCATCATAGCAGTGGATTATTTCCAAGCAAAATATCCTGGCACCACAGTCATCTTCGACATGTCCCTCGTTTACATTATCATGGCTTTCTTCGCGGTGTTCGCGAATAACATTCTCGTTGAGACACTCTCCTTGAATACCAGAATAACATTCGGTAAGATCCACAGATGATGCTAGTTAATTGAATATGTAATAACGTCGATAACGATTTCAGGATACCTGGTGTCTTTCTTCACGTTGAATTTTGTCGTGATCATCGAGATCTGGTGGGATTGGTTCAGCGTTGCTACTTCCTACACGATTAATTTGGTTGCTGTTGCAATCGTATCGCTTGGGTGTACAGGTAACAATTCTTATTTGCAGTTATTGGGTTGCAACGAAAGTTGGTAGCGTTTGCAAATTAAAATTTGAAGCTAAAATTCAGATATTTATTCAATAACATGTTTCCCATTCTGTTCTATTACTTTCTGCCAGTTTCGAGATAACTTCTCGTGTTATTGAATAAACATATAAATGAAATACCTTAATTTTATCTTCGATTCTTAATTTGAAAACGCTATGAACTTTCTTTCCAATCCAATATTTCTTTGTTTATCGATAGTTTGCTAACGTTTATGCATTGTAGTTCAACAGTCGAGCTTTTACGGATATACATCTATGCTTCCCAGCCGGTATACTCAAGCAGTGATGACTGGAGAAAGTGAGTAATGCGATATTCCTGTTTAACATGACAAATTGACAGAACGTAGAACAATTGCCCATTTTCTGGTACAGGTCTCGCTGGCCTCTGGGTATCCACCGATCGCATATTTACAAAGTTACTGCTCGACGACGAACGCAGGAGCACGGCTCTGTTTTTTAGCTTGTTGACCGTAACGATCCTGATGTGCTTCGTGCTACATCAAGTGGTCCGCAAGACTGACTTCGTGCAATTCTATGTAACGTTATGTCAGGAGAGAAACCGAATAACATTGGAACCAACCGAAGATGTGGGCCTGGTACGCATCGTGTTTATTATTGAAATAATAATAGCGGATAACTTTTATTAAGGATTGTTTTTTTACTAGATGGATCCCATGGATCCAGTTGGGGACTCTGCGAAAGGTCAATACGGTGTTTTGAAGATCCAGACTAGCCCCTTAGGCGCTGATTCTGCAAGTGGAAATAACGATTTGAATGGTGAGTTCTGGATCGTTTAATATCTCTGCGAATATTATTAATTCGTGTTAATTTTCAGGGATGAATCAATATTCAGCGTTCTCGTTCAGTAATCCTGTTTACGAACCCAGTGCACCGACAAATCCTCCTGGCAGCGCAGGTCCCACTTACAAGGTTGAGGATGTTGTTGTTATGAGAGGATCTTATGGAACACAAACTAGTAAACCGTGGCCTGAAATTAAAAGTGTGTTAGTTTATTCTATCTATTAAGAGTTCCTCATAGAAAATACAACTTTCAGTAACGTCCAATGTTCGCAGGAGGTTTGCTCGCAAGACTCGAGGTAGCCAAGATCATATTTCCATACATGTCCAGTATCGGTATCGCGTACTTTGTTACGCTTTCCCTATATCCCGGTATCATGTCTGAAATAATTTCCTGTAGACTCGAGTCGTGGATGCCGGTAATCCTAATGGCTGCATTCAATGCTTCTGACGTATTGGGCAAGGTAACTGTAAATTATATTATTCTTCGTCGCAAACGATGCACATATTCGTATTCGGTTGAAATCATTGAAAAATCATTTATATTTCAGCTTCTCGCGCTGATACCCTACGAGTGGAAACGCACCGAGTTACTACACTTTTCGTGCGGCCGTGTTATACTGATACCTTTGTTTTTATTGTGTGTACTTCCAAGAGGCGCTCCGATCTTTCTCGGCGAAGAGTATCCATTATTATTTTCTTGTTTACTTGGCGTTACAAACGGTATTGTGGGCTCAATACCAATGATGCAAGCACCCACCAAGGTCCCGGAGGGATATCGTGAACTAGCAGGTATTTCGACGAGTAATTGTAATTTATTTCAGCAAATTTATACGAGATTCTTCATTTCTCAGGGAACATCATGACTCTATCGTACATCATGGGTCTGACTGTTGGCTCATTATTGGCGTACATGATGGATACATGCTTCGGGCTACAAGAACAAACTAAAGATATATGTTTCAAGGCATTACACGCTACAAGACATTACACAGAATCACCTCTGAATAATTCAACAAACTGCACTTTGATAAACGCTGTGTCTTCCACTACGCCCTTGTTAGAAACTATCTTACCGAAAGTCAAAATTACCGCTAGCGTTCTGACGACGTTACTCGCGTCCACTTTGATGCCTAACGATACTGTTAGCACTTTCACAAATGGTATCATGGAGACACCTACCACAGTATCCCCCAGATTGTTCGGCAATGCCTCGGTTAACAATGCAATTTTCCAACACTAGGACACGCACGTTTGTGTGCTGTGTTGAATCTGGTTGAAACTTAATTACGTACTATCGAAACTTCTGTATAAAACATTCTCTTCATCGATCAATCATTCTTCGTACATGTATCTTTTCGTTTCCTAAAGCATAGTATCCCTACAGGAAACACCCCGATGAAATTTGAAACTTAGGAAAACAGCTGTAATAAACGTCGCCAGATTGAGCACACACATAAAACTTGACATTTTCTACCACTGTCATTCCATGAATCGTAGAAATTCTTTTACCTGACTATTTAAATAACACGACGGGGCAAGGGATATTTTTAAATGTATAATGATCGATAGTCAATAGGAAGAAACCAAAAAATAAAAAGAAATACAGAACGGAGTAACGCCGAATGATGTTAAAGCAGGAAGTTTTCATTATATCAATTCTTCTTGAAATTCTACAAACATATCCATTGAAACAAACAGCTTCTAGATCTTGTAATATAGAACGATACGTGTAGATATTCTTTGAATTTCTAGTTGTTGTAAGTTGTTTCTTTAAAAGGTATCGTGCCTTTCATACGATTGTGAATAATTTGTATTGTTCATTGCTTGTCAAATACTATTGTTAAAGGTGAGAAAATTCCAAATGTATATCTATACGAATATGTTGCATGTGTACAAAAGAGTGAATGTTATTTAATCCTTAAATAATACAGTGATTATATATAATTACATATATCTATATATATATAGACGCGTGGCAGAAACGATTTCGTAAATTTTAGTCATCTTACGAATTTCTATCTATATCGTTTCTGTCCAGTAATATGGAGGAATGACGCGAAATCAAATAAATATTGGGGGTCAGGATAAATATTATTTAAGGATTAAATTAAATTTTTTACGAGCGTGGTAAATTCATTTGTTAAAAATTGTTACCTTAAGCTATATTTTTCTAGAGCCGTTTAGAATATTTTTCGATTTCTTAGACGATTCTTCTTGGCAATTCTGACGTGCGATACGATTGTTAGATCGTCGGTGATCGGAACGTAGCGTGTGTATAAGCGATGAAGTTATTGCGCAGTTATATTCTGTACGAAATTGTTATATTTCCGCGTAAATAATTAATATATTGTAAGATATACTTATATACTTCCGCATAAAACGAAGAAGAGAAAGTTATTTGTCTTTTTTGAGCGTGTAGTTTTGCCTACGTTATACATATATGCCCAGAACATAAATCCGCGGTTTTGTGGGAAATTATAATCAAATCTTCGATCTCTTTATAGCATTGAAATTTACGAATCACGTCGCCGTGGTAGAATTCAAACGGGAACTTATTTGAGAACCTTGGTAGGAACGGGGATTCCTTGATTGTTTGTTTCGAAACGAATCGTGTAATGAAGCTCATCCAAGCTCGTGAATTAAATGGACTTAAAATAACCGATGAATCGTACGTGTGCGAATACGTTAATTGTCGGAAGCCTTTTTACGAGCATTCCGATGCATTATTTTACCTACAAAGTTGTATTACATTAAAGGATAAATGTATATGCGTAATATTCATCAAATGTACCACTCATCTGCTTACAGACATATTTCTTGTACATTTCTAGAGATCATTTAGAACGGCATAGTGATTTTCTTGTGCGTATCAAATATTTTCAACTGTGCTATCAACAACATCGTCACAGATTTCCGTTCGTTTGATATGTATAATGCTCCGACATCTATTTCGTTAAAACAACACGTGAAAAGAGTAGACGCTTGCTGTAGACACGAGAAAGAATATCGATAATATCCGTTACAATATATAAGTATACCTTAATTATACTTTTACATATCCTTATAATAGATTTCGAGGTTTTTGATGAAATTTAAGGGTATAACCGATGTTTAAGGAAAAGAATATAATAATATATGTGTGTACAAATTCTTGCAAGCGAATAATAATTTTTAAACGGATTTTTTATGACACGTTCGTTTGATGAAATATTTTTACGAACAACTCGATTCAGATTTATAAGTCACAAGGGAGATGAGATACTTTACTCGTCGTTTCTTATCCGATAGCGGCATATTTTTTATTATTACTTTTTAACTTACATCATAAACATATATAAGTTCCAAAATATATATATATATCATATATATAAAAAAAAATATCATATATATATATATATCTATCAAAACTAATATATATAAAAAGAATATTCCAAGCGTGACATTCGTTACGAAGGAAAACATTATGAATATATTCGTTTGTAAGATGACTAAATAGACGGTATATATATATATATAGTCAAACTAACGAAATGAGCGAGGTTGATGACTACGAATGTACAGTATAAGAATGCTGCTTGAAGATCGTGTGTGGAAAATACGGAAAATCATTTTCTTTTATATATCATATGTTTTCTTCATATATTAGTATTATTCTTTCCGCGAATAACTATAAACTATAATATGATTATATGCACTCGAGGCGTAAAAATACTACAATCAATTATGAATACAAGAGTAGTTGTGATTAATTATTAGAATTAATATCGTCATGTATTTAAAAACTACTCCATATCGCGATGAATTAATATGTACAAGTAATAAATATGTATATATACATATATATATTTATTTATATTATTTTCTTTAATTTATATATATATATATATCTTATTCAACTATTATATATATATCCCAGATAGCACCCGACGTCTCATAGACGTTTTTTCGGAGATGTCGTCTAAAAGACGTCTTTAAGACATCTTAAAAGACTTTCGGGAGCCGTTCAGACGTCTTTCACACGTCCGAATGTCTTGCGGCAGACGTCTATACAGCTGTCTTTGAGATGCCTCTGTGCTATCTGGGATATGAATCAAACATTACATTCTTAACCGCGCTTTACCGCAATTTCATCATTATACTATACTGACCTTCGTAAATATTTTCATTTAAAAAAGAATTAAAGGGGGAGAAAAAAAAGATTATTAGTTATCAAATACTTCGATGTATTACTATAAAATATTGATTATTCAACAAACAGTTATCGAGAAAGCTAAAAGATACAATTCGTTCCGTAAAATACGTGATCGCACTTTGTACAGCTTGAAAAATAATTAATCAGTGATACATGATTATAATACATTCTGACTCTAGGAATTACTTATTTCTCATTATATAGCATTCACGTCAATTTCTGTTATTCGCTTAGATCTCTCCTATGATATGATGCAATGAAATGATAAATATCATTCTATCACAGTTAATGTTACCTTAAAAAAACAAGTATATATATATATATATATATATTCGTTTAAGGCTATGTAGAACTGTTTTAAAATTAGTTTAGATACTTAGCAGCCCAGTCGATCCGACCATGAATACTTCCGCTGCCTTTCGGGTTCACCGAATTCCCATACACGCCCGGTTGAAGCGTTACTTTGCTTGTAGACTCTGGAAAACGAATTGTTTAATAACGGGCAATGTTGCAATACGTAAATCAGCGGTTTCCAATCATTATGCTACTATGATTCCCCGAAAAGAAATTCTTTTCCGCGTCCCACTGCCTTTTATATTTTTCATAGATATATAATAATATATAGACACGTTTTAAGAACTGTTAAGTTTTCTTTATTTGTAGATATTATGGTACGAAAATTTAATGTTTTATTTAAAAATTTCGGTGCCTCCTAGCTTGGAAACCGCTGCTGTAAATAGATAAGCGTATCGGAAGTTAACTTCAGACACTCACTGATGTTTTGCGTGCCGTAAACACTGGGATAAGGCAATCTCAAGGTTTGGTCTGTTATATAACGATTTCTTGGAAGGTAATACTGTTTCGTCTGATTATCGATAGAATTCCTAGGCACCCAGAAGGAATCGGTGAACTGTTCGTACTTCTCCAATGGCTGGCCAACCACCACATTCCTTATTAGCTTAGGCCGGTTCGTGTCCGAGTCGCCATTTCTTCAAACGAAAAGGGAAGAAGGATATTATTAGAAACATGCGCGGCGAAGAGAACAATGGATAATCGTGTTTTCTGATGTTGCGATTGTTTTATCGATCGGTTGAAATTCCTCCCGATTCGCGACAGAAAGTTCCAAAGATTTGCTGAGCAGAAATTTGTATGCCAGAATTATTGCACAATAATTTTCAAAGCTGTCAAAGCTAATGTTTTATTTATTGAAACTGCTTTCGCCGAAGCAGGCAGCCGATTAAGAGGGTAGACTCGTTTTTCCAAGATTGCAAGGACGCGGGATGCGCCTACTCATTTCTCGATGATGCATGCGATGGGGTTTTTCAAAAGCGCTAGACAAAAGATCAATCTAGGCCGCGATCGCTCTCAAAAGTCCTATTTTTACGTTTACAAGGCGTAATTTGCATTATTCGGAAGCATAAAGCTGCGCATATAGCTATTCATTTGCATTGCACTACGACAGTTGCATGCTGCCGAATAATGCAAATTACGCCTCGGAAACGTAACAATAGAACTTTCGAGGGCGACCGCGGCTTAGATTGATCTTTTATCTAGCGCTTTTGACTACTGAAAAACCCCATCGCATGCATTATCGAGAAATGAGAGGGCGCGACCCATACTCTTGCAATCCCAATGTTGGCAGCGAATAGGGATATGCTTTAGGAACTTTCGATACCTTGACGACAGACTTGTACTGGGCCCAGCAACGTACCGGGCCACGCTGAGGTAGTGTTGTTTTGCGGAGACTTTCCTACCATTCTTCAGGGTAGACTGTGATTGCTCCCAGTTCAGTGGGGCCGGCTCGTTCCACGACGGTAACGTCCAGTTGTTTTGCTTTAGATTGTCTGGCAAGTAATTGGCGTTCCAATTGGCACGGTTCTCTTTGTACACACGGTCCGGGGCAAGCTTTACGTTCACATTCTCGGGAACGATCCTGCTTCTGATGTGGACAATCAGAGGATTAGATTACAAACAGCGAACCGGGTTTGCACGACTTTGATTAGGGAATTCGGGCAACGCACCCCAGAAGCTCGGCAAACTCATCCTCGTCCCACTTCGGGACATTATTTTCGCGGATGTAATTGTTGTGGTTCAACAACGGTAGTATCGGCTGTTGTTGTTGTTGCTGCTGCGACTGCATTATTTTCTCCTGCGCCCTAGGACAATTGGCCATTTAATTTACGATAATAATTGCTGACATGTGCGAACAGAAGAACCATGTACGTATAATATACCTGACTTCCAAGGCGTCATCCAGGGCATCCTGCGAATAGTTATACTGTTTAGGCATGGGAGGTGGAAGATTCACTTTATTCAGCACCAGATCTCGATGAGACGCGCCCCCAATCTTTTTACTGTTGACTAGACGCGGTACGTTCGCTTGAAAGTAGGGGTACCTGAGGAACACATGCTTCAGTAATTCGTAGATTCTATACAGCCTTTCCGTTTCCAAGAAATTTAACTACCTCAGGGACTGCTGCGCCGTGGGTCTTTTAATTGGATTCCACTGTAACATGTCTTCCATGAGTATCACTGCCTCCTGGCTAGCATTCGGTATCAGCACGTTCAGAGACGTGCGCGTAAAGTTTGGGAATTTAAAGTTCATGGCGGCGGCCAGCTGGTAGCCCTCCGGCCAATCATCCTTCTCGGGCGTGCCGATTACGGAGCAGATCTTGAAGATCTCGTCGATCTCGCTTTTACCGGGAAACAACGGCCGGAAAGTGTACAGTTCAGCCATGATACAGCCCACAGCCCAAATGTCAATTGGGCTGTTGTACGTTGTCGAATGGAGCAACACTTCCGGCGCTCTGTACCTGGAAGACGTATATGGTTTTTGATAAACGGGTACCCGCCTATTACTATAAGGTTCAGTAATGGGCGGGTTTTGTTTTAGAAGATGTTCAACATTTTGCTGGCTCGGCCACAATGATCGTTACCATCTTGTGGACACGTAGTCCGTGTAAGGTGGCCTCGACCGGATCTCTCTAGCCAATCCGAAATCGGCGATCTTCACCAGTTCCGGTCCCATGCATAGCAAATTCTCCGGCTTCATGTCGCGATGGAAGAACCCATGTTTATGCATGAACGCCAGTCCCTGCAGCACCTGGTAAACTATATTTCTGATCACCGCTTCCGGAAACAACTTGTCCCTGTAACAGAAGCAGAGGTTTGCGACGATTCCCAACAACAACCAACAGTCAAATTCTGAAGCTACCGGTTACCTGTCTTTCATCAATTGGTACAGGTTCTCCTTCATGTATTCAAAAACAAAGTAGAGAACGTCGTTCTCCCGTATGACCTCCTTCAGCTTCACCACATTCGCGTGGCTGAGTTTCTTCAACGACTGCAGCAGAAAATACGTTCATTTATTATTAGTAGGCATACAGTTTAAAGCAGTGAACATATTAAAGAGATTCAAGGACATCAATGTACCCGTTCCATAAGAATAACAAAAGCCAAACATAACCAAAAAAAACCAAGCTCAACAAACATTTTTTCAACGCAAACATTTTTATTTCGCATAAACATCCGCAGTCTAATTATTAGACTGCTGATTTTTTATATTTACGGCAAAAATGAATAGGTGTAATACAAAATGGAAGAAACATTACTGGCACGTTATTTTCAACTTACTAAAGATGATTAAGAGAAGAAATCAGTTTTGATGTGACCACACTTTCTTATAATGAATAGACGAAATACGAAATAGAAGAAACATTGCTATGTTATTTTCAACTTACAATATTACTCTTTTATTATACATATTTCTTTTTGAATTTCTTCCTAGCTAGGTAGCAATGGCGGTCCCCTACCTTAACTTCCCTAAGGTTCATAGCCTCCTCCCAGGAATAGTACTTCCTCTTCATCCTCTTGATAGCCACCTTCTCCCCCGTGTCGATACGCTCCCCGAGAACGACGGAACCGAATGTTCCATCGCCTAGCTGGTTCAACGTGATATATCGGTTCATCTTCATCAATGTAGGCTTCCCCAGAGTATTCGCGAGTTCTTCAACTTCTCAGCTGGCTCGACGGTCGAGACCCTGTCTGTGCATCATACCAATTTCTGGAAAAACAACAAACAGACCAATGAATTTTCTATCCGTTCCTGCCGCATCGTTATCGTCGATCGTATATCAACATCTCCACGTGTTGCCATTAATAGGGAATGCGCGCCGACCTTACGCAGTCGATCCACAAGTTGCCCGATATTGATTTCGAACGATAGCAACGAGCCATCCACGGCTCATGCATTTTTGCTTTTTCCGAAAATAAAACTGCCGCTTGAAATACACTCGAACGGACGGTTATCGATCGATGAATCTCGATCCGAATTATCTCCGGTGCCATTTATAAGTTTAGTCACCGGATAATAAATCACCGGACACTTATACTTATCTTCAACAAAATGGTAATTAGAGGATACAAGCTCCCAGCTTGATTTGATTGTTTCATTTGATGCATTTAATAAATAATGCATTTATTTTACTAATCTGTCTATCGGGATCAGCTCGTGCCGATAAACATCCCAACGTCGCCACTACCTTAATAATTAAGGCGGTAGACTCAGGATTGCAAGGGTGCGAGATTCGCCATCTCATTTCTCGATAATACAGAAATGGGGCTTTCCAGTAGTCAAAAACGCTACATAAAAGATCGATCTAGGACGCTATCTCCTTCAAAACTCCTATTTTTCCGTTTACGAGGCGTAATTTGCATGATTCGGAAGCATACAACTGCGCATGCAGCTACACGCTGCCGAATAATGAAAATTACGCCTCGTAAACGAAAAAATAGAACTTTTGAAGGAGATAGCGCCCTAGATCGATCTTCTATCTAGCGTTTTTGACTACTGAAAACCCCCATTTCTGTATTATCGAGAAATGAGAAGGCGAATCCCGCACCCTTGCAATCCTGGGGAAAGGAGGCTACTCCCTCGAACGTTGGGAAAGTTTCAGCGCTGGAATATCTTATCGGTAATTTTCGTAGATTATTCTGTGCAGTGTCTATACACACACGATCGACCGGAGGAAGCGCACAACACCACCCATAGTGCTTTGGTTTACACGTTTGACTTTCGGCGACTTTGAAATGTGGACCATTGACCTCACCGGTCGAACAATTACAAACCGGATCGTTCAAGGAACGAGAACATCTTTCGAGGTCTTTTAACTTAATAGAGAAATCGGTTTGATAATATCGTTTGTTGAACGTTCACCACATCGGAACGATACCGATATCCCGTTAGACGGTTGCGTAGACTTCGTCCGTGGCGGAGGAATCGATAGGAACGAATTAAAGACTCGCTTGTACAACTTTAATTCCGACGCTAACCGCGGTGAACGTTGACATACAGCTCGTAAAATATGAAAAGAGGAGGCCGCCGTGCCCGCATGGTCGACGAAACCCGTTACGTCGCTCCGATATACGCGATGATAACTGAATTTCAGTTAACTCCTCGAAACACGATGACACCAGCCACGTCGGAATCGACGCACGGATTTTTCTAAAGACACGTGTAGCCTTGCGAGCACACTCTCGCGATTACAACTCTTGTTCCCCTGTCTGATACAGTCGTTTGAAGGCAAGTTCGATTTTCAGGAGAAGTCTTGCTTTATTCATTAACTCTGCGGAATGGCGACGGCTTCGAGAATATCGTGTTTTGTACGTATGTACATTCGTTCTGGAATATTCAAGAAAGCGGAATTATTATTCTATTCCCAGAACGCTATATGCACTTCGCCGCATGCGAAAGGCAGCCGACAGCCTCATTAAGGAATGATTTATTCCGCGGGGGACGATCGATTCATCATTCCCCGTTACGATATTGTGTGCTACGCAAGCAGCGCGAGTCTACTCGAAAAAAACAATGGGGCATTCACGGCGCAAACTTGTAGGGAAACTTCTCTCGCGGGCTTGTCGAAGCTGAAGAGTCTGAATTCTGTGGATCTGCCATACCGTTCTGATTTTTTCTTTTAACTTTGAATCACCCTCATTTTGTATTTACAATCTGAAACCTTTAAATTTATCGTTTCAGGCGTAAACAAAGGTGACGACTACACTAGCAAATATCTATATTTTGCATTAACACGTTCCACCGATGTTACACGTTAAAATATCCATTCATACCCGGATAGCACTGAGAC
>CM052249.1:8080605-8102781 GCA_028455795.1 Lasioglossum marginatum
TTTTTTTGCATAAAGATCCGCTGTCTAATAATAAATAATAACATTGCACGCTAGAAAGAGTAAACTTCACTAAAATTTCACGAATACTCATGCAGACGAATCTTCTCTTTCAGTTTACTCGAGAAAGGGTTAACCCTCTGGAAATCAAGACATTTCTTTGAACCCAGATCGTTTTTATCCTATGTAATCTTTTTCACATTGTGCACGTGAAATTGAACCTGTTTTCTCATACCACATAGTTGAGCTTTTTACAATTTATAGAATACAGACTTTGTTTTGAATAAATGTCATGGCAATTTTTCAGTCACCATTCGAGCAGTACACAGAGAGGAGGTTAAAGTTAATACGAGGATGAACACTAGCTGGGTACCCGAAAATTTTTAAAATTCATTTTATGTCCCAACTTTGTACAATATAATACTTTTTTACGTAGAATTTCATAATTTATCCGAATTTAAGAGAGCTTTAAAAGAGTCTAAAAGACGTCATAAAGACGTCAAAAGTTCGTCTAAAAGACGTCTTGTATTGTAACACATGACATTCAGGAGACCTTCCAGCGACGTTCCAGCGACCGTCGAGCGACTTTCGAGACGTCTTTTAGACGTCTGAATGTCTTGCATGTCTTGCAATCAATGTCTTCCATAAGAAAGTAATAAAGATCGATTTTAGTCACTCTTTTAGATGTGTAACTTTTATGCGTTGCTATTCCACATTTCGCAAGTGTCCGAATACTTTAGACCAGTAGTGTATGTATATATATTGGCGGGAAAGTACCGATATTTACCGGGTGTTCAAGGTAGCCCATTTTATCGAGAATTTTACTTTACTGAGGCTAAAATCGCCGCGCATGCGCGAGAAATCTTACGCATCTCACCTGATCTCACCATTCTCGCCACTGGGCGAGACCAGACACGAATGGACGCGAAACCCCACATGGCGATTGGTCTACTCCAATACCTCGTCTGCGATATGTATCAATTATTTTCAGGGTATGCGGTCCTATAAAAACAAACTTTCGAAACACTTGCTCAGCTAAAATGATAGATCTAATCTCGTCGAGAAACAACGTCTTCATATGGAGCGCGGAAGGTAATCCGCTTTGTTCTTTTTGAGGACACAATATTGCACTATCGCAAATATTCACTGTTTGTTTTCTAGACTGGTTAAACCTTAGGAAACATCATAGGATTGTCGGCGAATTGATAGGTTGCTTGCCGAAGAAACCTAGGCAAGATATACTATCCGGTCTTCCTTTACTTTTACAACCGGAAGAAGTATCTCTTCTGCTAGAGAAGAACATAGCGCAGCTTATCCATTATCCGTGTCTTCAGAAACCACCGAACGACTCGTTGAAAGAAGCTTTTGAGAAATATAGGGACACTCTATTCGTCGAGCAAGAGGAATGTTTGAGGAACGAGAGGAAGAAACAGGTTTCCAAAATGATCTTTCTGTTGTCTTTATTATGCAAATTCTCTATCGTGTATCTTTCATAGGTAATCAATGTGATGGACAAGATCGTGGAGGGAAAGAAGCGAAAGATACTTGGGATAGAAACGAGGAAGAAGAAAGCGAAGAAACCGTTAGATCCGAAAGTGCAAGAAGCTCTTAATAACATTGAAATAAATAGACAAGAACTGTTGGAGGAGGAAATGGCAAAAATACCTAAACTAGATAAGACTGAAGCTTTAATTCAAACTCACACAGGTATGTGTTATGCAAAGGAAAATTAAAATTTTATTAAATATCATTTCTGCTTACTATGTACATAAACATCCTACCAGAGGAACAGTATTATAAAAATACATGTTCTTCTAGGAGAGTTTGCTTCTTAAACGAATGAAATATATATATATTCTTAGTATACCCATGGGCGAATAAAGACGAAGTTGAAACAGTGGAGTGGAAGTATCCTAGCAATCCTAAAGAACAACTCAGATATAATACGTATAAGGATCTTTGGGAGAGAGGATACTTCATAACAAGCGGGGAAAAGTTTGGAGGTGATTTCTTGGTATATCCTGGTATGTAATTACATAACGTTTATTAATTCGATTCTTGTTACAAACATTTCAAGCTCCTAATATTCCAGGTGACCCTATAATGTTTCACTCGCAGTTCATAGTCCACTGTAGGGACAGAAACGAAGAAATTCCAATAACTGAACTATCAGCTCAATGCCGCATCGCGTGGCACGTTCGGAAAACGCGTGTATACGCATTCTTCTCTAAAGATCAAACCGATATCGTATACGAATCGTTTCAATGGGCAGAAAGTAGAGTACTCGAGAATCGCTAGCATCAGGATTTGTAGAATTTTGTACAAGAAATAGAATGAAAGTTTTATCGTTCTTATATTACTATGTATTTGCACCTCTACTTCAAACAGTGTCGATTACCACAAATTTATTATGTTGTTTCCCAGGAATAACATTAAAATGTTTCTTGTATATAACACTTTTCTCTCTACCCGCATAGTTCATTATAGCCCAGCCGTGGGTGTTATTCGGATTAATTTTTTCGCATGTAACCATTACTTTGCCAGCTTCTAAAGCGTATAGCGTTCCGTTTCTACCCATGCCAACCTATAACAAGAATCGTACATGAATTCTTATAGTTTAAGGAAGATGCTCGTAGTACTTTCTTGATGTAAACGCAGTGGGACTTACGTATAGTCCTGGATGGAACCTGGGCCTAAGTTGAGTGGCTAGTAACTGACCCTTTTGGACGAACCATCCATCCTGAGCCTTCCATCCTCTATGTTTCGGTCTCGGATGGCCAGGTTTAATTCTCGTACTAGTACCAGATTTCTTTGACGCGTACCTTACGCATGCTGTTGACCATTTCTTGTATTAAAATCGATTAACTAAATAAAATACATTATGAAAATGTCTACGAACCTAAATTAGTGGTAGCAGTGTTTATAAAAGGCTTTGTGATCTGCAAAGCATTGTTAAACAGGTGTGTTAAGAGAGACATATCTGAAAATACAAATTATGTTTGTTTACTTGGGTGCAACATAACCTATCGTAAAAGAATATGTAATGCCATTTTGACGAAAGTTATGTAATGTTTACGATTATGACCATGTACGTTTTATCCAACTTAAAATAAATGATCGACAAGGATTTCAATCAATATGTACTTTTGTTACATTCGAATGCAAAGGATAAAGGTTACCTAACCAAACTTCTGCGGGAAGTCAACTTTGGTTAACGATGCTATCGCCTCCTGCGGTGTTTCTTATTACTCACAGCGTGGAAAATTAAAAATATGTTTGTTATGCATCCTTTAATCATTTAATCATTTGCAACGATTACAGAAATAAAAGATTTGCAAGTTAATGTGATAATAAAATACCATATTGAATACAGTATTGAGTAGACTGCGGATGTTTATGCAATTTGCAATTTTTGTAGCCGAATTTCAAGAATCTCGAATCAAGTAAAATCTTGTTTTCTGCGGTAGTAGCCTTTTTAGGTCTGAAATAAATTCAAATCGTACTAAATACTGTCGTATTTTATATTCTAGCATTTTTCGAAAATTTTCAAAAGCGAAATTGCATAAAGATCCGCAGTCTAGTAATGAGTATATATATATATATATTTAGAGTATGTATACATACATTTACCGCAAATTATATGGACAGTAGGACCTCGATTAACCGGATCCCGATTATAAACAAAAATGCGTTTGAATATGATTATATTATGAAGGGAAATAAATTTTGAAAAGTAAAAAAATTATTTTGGAATATAATGTACATTTTAATTATAAGACCCCTCGGGTCTCGATTATTCATCGGGCCTTTATCCGGGCTGTTTGTCTCCCGATCAAGCCGGTTAATCGAGGTCCTACTGTATTACAAATTTTCTGTTCTTTGAAGCAATCGAAAGAAAACCGATAAAATTTTCTAGCTCACCCTGTATATGGCCACATGAGAAACCAAACAGAGGGAGAGGGTACGCGTGTCATTGGCCGCTCGATAAGTAATCGCTTCCTAGAGAAACCCACACTAGGATAGTTAGCGCAGCTACTTATCGAGCGGTTGATGTATCTAAAGCCGGGTAATTAAATAGTGCAATACAATCATTGAAACACCAAATGCACAATGTATTTAGAATAATATTAATCGAGTATCTTAAGCAGAACATACCAAAGAAATTTTCTATTAACAAACACAATCCTGGTAGGCAGTAAGTAAGGGAAAAATGGAATTAAACAAGCCAAGTACAAGTAAAGCGAATGCGAATAAACAGAAAATATGTAGAAATTTGACGCTGCAACAAAAGTTGGAGGCAGTGAAAAAGAAGGATGCGGGTGTTCCAACGAGTAAAATAGCAATGGAGTATAATGTTAACGATAGCGCTGTGAGAAGGTGGGTTCGCGATAGGGAGAAACTAGAAAAGTACAGTATCTCCTCCAAATCGAAGCGCGTACGTTTGTCTCCCGTTGAGAAAGTGAACGTGGCGTTAACTGCTTGGTATCAGGACGAAAAGAAAAAGAACAACACGATTACAGTGATACAAGTGAAAGGTATTGCATCTTGAAATTCTTCTTATCGAATAGTCTCAACGTAACTATAGAATTCATTTTTCCAGCAAAGGCCCTAGAATTGTTTAAACAATTCGGCGATACAGGAACGTTTAAAGCGAGCGACGGATGGTTGAGAACATGGAAGCAGAGGAACGGCATTCGTTTCATGACAAACTTCGAGGACCAATTGTCTGCCAACACCGAAACAGCTAACAAGTTTAAGAACGAGATTTTAGAATTAGTAGAAACGGAACAGTTAACGTTAAGTCAAATATTTAACGCCAACGACACTGGGCTCTATTTCAAAATGATGCCTAACGGATCTCTAGAACATTCAGCTCCGAGCTGTAAAAAGATCGAGGATAGATTGACTGTAATGGCCTGCTGCAATGCGAGCGGCTCGTTGAAAATGCCATTGCTAGTTATCGGAGAACATGAATCGTCGAAAGCGCTGAAGAATTGTCCTGTATCCTATACAAGCCAGAAGAACGCTTGGATGAGCGACACCATTTTCGAGAAATGGTTTGGAGAACAATTTGTACCTCGTGTCCGTAATTTCTTGAGATCGAAAAGCTTACCAGAGAAAGCTATCTTATTGGTGGGTAACGCTAGGACACATCCGTCGACAAACATTTTAACTGTTGACGGAATTAAAGCAATATTCTTCCCGCCTAATGTAACGTCAATCATTCAACCTCTTGTTATAGAGGCAGTGAAAAGGAGATATAAAACGAAACTGTTAGCATTCGTGATAAATGCTCAAGCCAACGGAATGGAGTATGACGAAGCAATAAATTCGCTCGATATTAAAAACGCTATCGACTTGATAGGCAACGCTTGGAACGATATAACAGAACAGACAATTTCTAACTGTTGGAAAGAATTATTAAACATGCCGCTCGACCAAGACAACAGTTTGGACAGTATCACCTCCAAGTACATTCATCAAATGTGTAAAAAGATTCCGTGCCATAAAAACGTTACCATAGATCAGATTAATGAATGGATTCACGCCGATTGCCTACCAAGTCTAACCGACGGAGAGATTGTTGAGATTAAAGAAGAGCCCTACAAGGATGAGACCGGTAAATGAATATTTAATTACTAGTCGAATATTTAATTACTAATAGAATATTTAATAAGTAGTCGGTCCATGACTATTTAAAAATGTTTGTTCTACAGATTATTATACCGAGAAGGATCATCTGAAGGAAGAGGAAGTTTCGCCTGCGAAAGCTTTGGATAGTTTGGACTGTGTCATCTCGTTCTTCGAGAAGACTGGGAAAATCTCGCTTTTCGAAATGAGAATGCTGAAGAAAGTGAGAAGCAGATTGTTGAAGATTAAAAATAATATTTAATGTAAGATAACATTTACTGTAAGATAATATTTATTGACTTCGACGACAAATCATATGTTTTGTAATACATAAATAAAATGATTGAACTACTTCACTGTCACATGAAAGCATGCCCTTAAATATCATCGAATCGTCAGCCATTCAGGGCGCAGGAATTCTTTCGCTCGATATGTACTGCATCATATTGCAAATTTGGTGCGAAAATTAAACACATGCTCAAAACACAGCAGAATTATCAATTATATTTCATATAATCATTAAAAATCTACAGGCACTTACGGAAGCTCATCAGAGTCAGAGTTCTTCTATTGCGAGTCATATAAAACCTATGTACATCGACAAAATAGTGATTTGTAATCGTTGATAATTAAACAATTGTTATTCTTTCATCCTCGATTTTCATTTTTCATATCCCGCACGTACAATAAAATAATTATTGCTCGAAAATACTAAATACCAATATTCCACGATCAAACATAACCATGTAGTTCGCGTTTTGAAGCGGCTGTTGTGCACGAAAAAGCAGCGAATTTGTTAATTTTCTAAATGACAACGCAACCGATATGTCGATTTCTAATGTAAGAATATTTCGATCGAAACGATTCGTATGCTCGTTTAAGGAATTAAGTAAAGTATTAACATTAAACGTTAAAAGAAAACTACATAATAAAGAATCTGATGAATTACCGCAAAATGGACCATGGAACATATTATTTTTTGGCACGAACGGATTTGCGGTAGAGAGTTTAAAGGCCTTATATAAAAAATAGTAAGAAATGTTTATTATTCATATGATTTTCAATTCTCTTATCGCTTTATTGTTAACAATTACTATTCGTTTGTGTTTAGCGATTCGAAGATCGTGCAACGTTTGGAGGTGGTTACGCTGAATACAGCGAAAGAGAATGCAGTTGTAAAATTCGCGAAAGAAAAAGAACTTGCTATAAACTATTGGCCACTTGAGAACGCTGTACACAACTTCCATATTGGAATAGTTGTTTCGTTTGGTCATCTGATTCCATCCAAGATCATCAAATCTTTCCCACTGTAAGCTATTTTATAACAATCAGTATATTGTTATGTTAATATATCTTCTGTTATCGACATTGTTGCAGTGGTATGCTGAATGTTCATGGCAGCTTGTTACCGAGATGGAGAGGAGCAGCGCCGATAATTTATTCGTTAATGAACGACGATGATCGAACAGGTGCAACGGTAATGAGGATAAAGCCGAAGAAGTAAGCATTATTTTTCTATACGTTATAATTAAACTAAACTTAGAATTATTGTATTGTAATAAATTGTAATTTCAGATTCGACATAGGGGAAATAATTGTACAAAAAGAAGTTAATATAGGCGAGCACGAAACGCTACCCGAATTGCATGCTAAATTAGCAAAACTCGGAGCGGATCTATTAGAAAAGACTTTCGAAGACCTACCAGGAGCATTGCGATCCGCGAAGCCCCAAAACGAAGCCAATGCGACATACGGTGAATATAAGTTTCAGGTCTCTAATTGGTTCCAATAGCTGATGAACATATGATAGAATGATTAATCGCATTGCACTATTTAGCCCCGAAGATAACATCGAAGATAGCTACTGTGAAATGGGATGAGATGTCTGCAACAAATATTTATAATTTGCACCGTGCTCTTGTAGGATTGTATCCGTTAAGTACAAGATTAGGAAATAAGACAGTAAAATTGTATGATATAATGATCACTGATAAATCAATTGCCAAAAGATTGATAGAACAACCACCAGGTAAATGTATAATATTGTGCATGAATGAAAATGTTAATTAAATGTTAATTATATCTTTGTAGGAATGGTAACGTATGATAAAGTAAGCAACAAATTAATTGTAAAGTGTAAAGGAGCAGGTTGCATTTCTGTAAAAAGCGTGGGTGTTCAAGGTAAATCCGTTATGACCGCGCGCGACTTCAACAACGGTTTTATAATTGGTAAAAATGAAACGAACATTTTGTTTTCTTGACGAGTTCATTTTAAAATTCAGCAATGAAACGTACATGAATAAGTTGCCACACAAGAAACGAGAAGGATTCTGTGCTTTATGAATAATGTAACATTTAAGTTATGTAATAAATGTATAAAGAACTTGCACGATCGTTTTCTACAAATACATATAGAGTTTCGTTCTCGTAATTTGTTTCTTACCTTCGTAAATATGTATACGCCCGAAGAAACTATATCGAAATCAAGCATAAAAGAAATCAATTGATAATAAATAGTGAAAACTTTATTAACAGAAGACAGAAGTTCTAAACCAGATGTAAAAATAAAATTTACAGTATATGTTTGTCAAGAAAACTTTGTTTAATTAGAGGAGAAATTGTATCTATATTCTGTATATTTTACAAAAAACATAATGACATTCAATGTCTTAATTTATTTAAACGTAGAATTATAGCTGCAGACATAAAATTGTTGATATTAAGTCTCAGTTTCAGAGGCCTGAAATAAAAGAAATATTTTTACTATTACAGAGTCTTAGTTTTATTGAGTTAGTTTAGCTTTTAATATGTTCCTAGTAACACAATTTCAGATTCAAAGTTAGAATTAATCCATAAATAAGTTTTAAGCTAATTTGTTACTTTGGCCTGCTTTCTGAAATTCTATGCAGTGTAGTTGTATTATCCGTCATTTACGAAGAATTGATCCCATTCTCTTATAAAAGTGAGATTAAAATTTTTCGTATTAATAACTAATTGCCTTTCGATATTTCGGTAAACGGAACGGTTGCGTTCGATTATTCAATAAATAAAGACGGCACGGCTCTTTACTGAAAATAATTAGTTAATGTTAGCAACTAGTTATTAATAAGATTGCTCGTTCTACGTTTACAATCATTCAGAGAACTGATGATTTACATTGTATATTCAACGATAAAGTACTTTATATTTTGTCGTTTTCGAATGCCGGGGTGTACCGCAATCGTCCAATTCAACTTCTCTTTTACAAATCAACGATAAATTTGCCATTCCTCGTTTTGACCAAATAAAAAGTACCGTTATTCAATTGTGCAATTGGATGCAAGTAATAAATTATAGTTAACTTACACTAGGATCGCAGTCTGCACAATGCCACGAATAGCCTCTTCGTTTCGGTGATTTTTTAACTGGCGGATCGAGACAGGTGAAGTGGTAGCACTTTTTACATTCATCACACCTGACATGCAACAAGTAACGATATCAAGATCTCGCAACACGTATAAGAGTGCTGCGGCCAGTCTCGCAATCGATGGCGGCACACTTTAAATTAAAATAACGATCGACTTCGATTTAGTTCATAATTCAGAGGTCGAACGCAATTTTCCCAAAATGTTCGTTACCAGACTCCGGATTTTTATGCAAGGTAGAAAGTTTGTGCATCAATTATAAGACGCAAGACCTAAAAATGAATTTATATTCTTCACTAATAATCTCTTAAAGTCTTCTAATTTTCTCATTGTCTTAAATTGCACCTATTCATTTTTATCAGAAATGTATAAAATCCGGAGTGTGTTAATTACATACCATGGCAGAAGAACTTTCAGAAGAACTGAAGTCGTTCGGTTCATTTCTAAAAGATTGCTGTGCGCCATCAATTATGAAACTGATTGTATACGCGATACGTTCGTGTTTACTAACATAACGAGATTTTGACTGGTGCCAGGCATATCACAGACATTACAATGGGTTAAAAGGTCTGTATCTTTCCCTCTCTTTCCATTTCCCGTGGACGTCCTGTTGCTCGTGTTATTAGTAGTTGCATTCGTAGCTGCAACCGGTGCAGGAGTCGGAACTACAGGCGGAACAACAGGTGGTGGCAGTATTTTAGGCGGCGGCGGCGGTGGTGATGTGATTTCAGTGCTGGTCGACGTAGCAACGAACATTTGCGGGCTCGACTCGGAGGCTATCTCACCCTCGGGTCTTGGAATCGGCTTGATCTTCACGACGAAGTAAAATACAAATTAATCATGCGCACGAACATTTTACACTGATCCAATATACAGGGTGATTCTGGGAACTATCATTTTTTTCTATTTTTACGTCCCAGTTCCCAGAACCATCCTGTATATTCAACGCGAGACAAAATCTCAAGACCATACTTTTATCGTTATTCTCCTATGAACCTCCGGTTGCCCCTGCCCGTCCGGATTCTCCACGTCGAGGCTTTTCCTTTTATGTTTCCGTTTCCTTTGTTTCACTCCCGTAATCGGGTCGGGAGTATACCTTTTGTGCTTCTCCCTGATACGGAAAGCAACGAATTATATATTCCACATTCTCCCGAGGAGATTAGATTACCAACCTTCTCCTTTTCTTCGCGCTCCTTTGTGACACCGATTCCGTACCGTCCGCTGAAGCTACCATGTACTCAGGAGATCCTTCCCTTGCCGCTATTGTTACATTGTTAATAGGTTGTTGTTTGTACACTGGTTCTCCCGATTGAACTGGAGTCGATGACAGAGGCTGCGGTCCTACCGGCTTTATAGTCACCTGTGTACCGCGATATCAATATAAAAATCACAGTACCATAAGACGAAGACGATTATAATTAGACTGCGGATCTTTATGCATTTATATGGCATCTGAAAATATTCCAAAAATGCTGGAACATAAAATCCGATAGAATTTGGTGCGATTTTTACTTATTCCCGATCTACAAAGGCTACTACCGCTGAAAATAAGGTTTTATTGAATTCCACTTTCTTAAAATTTGCCTGCAGAAATTGAAAATTGCATTAACACCCGCAGTCTAATTATAATTCGACGAATAATTACTTTTGGTGTTGTAGGCGTGTCAGGGGCAGTCACGTTCGTTACACTACTAAGGCTACCAGAAGAGTTTTTCGAAGTACTTGGCGTCGTCGGCGTCGCAGGCGCTTGCATTTCCTGCGGCGGCGTCGGTGTCGGCGTTGACGTTAAATTAGAGTCGTCCTTGCAGTGTCTCAACTTCCGCGGAGCCGACGTGTCAACGCGTTCTATCTCCGATCCGGAAGATTCCTTGTCGCATTCGGAACATTGCCTGTTTCACGCAAATATAAGCTCAATGTGAAAAGCTTGTGGAACTAAAAAGAGCGTGGAAGAACGAGCGTGCACGTACCATCCCATAAGCTTTGTTTTCTTCGGCATACGCGACAGAGGCGGACTAAGACAAGATAAATGGTAATGAAGATGGCACGTGTCGCATTTCGCAAGAAGATGCTGGTTGGTGGACCTTCTGCATATCCCACACTGATGCCTCAACGTCAGTTCACCCTTGTGATTTTGATCTTGCGCTTGACTACTTAACACTCTACCTTCGCGTACGCCTTCCACTCCTTTGCCAACCGGCAGAGGAAAGCCTACACCCATTTTCAACGCGGCCGCGGTTGGCACACCTAATCCCGTACCTATAAGAATTCACGATAAAAATTTCGTACACCTGATTCCCCAACATTATAATTCACGTTTTACCTAAAGTTGGCGCTATTCTGGGCTTCGACAAGTCAGCTATCTGCGGCAAAGGTTTCCCGTAGCCGCTGTTCTGGAGCACCTGATGATACATCTCGATCTTCTCCTTTAACGTTAAATTCACACGGATCTGTTCCTCATTGTCTTTCATCACCTCGTCGTACTTTCTGTCTAGCCTCTGTTGTTCGTTCAATAACTGCGAGTTAACGTCGAGAAGCTCCTGCAACCTTCGCTTCATAGACGTCACTCGTAGATTGCGATCTAGATAGTAACCGATAAATTCCACGCTGAAAGCGGGCGGTATGTGCCATTTTTTTCTAACATCGACTAACGCCACGAGTTGTGCTTCCTGGGCCTCTAACGCGGCCGTGTCCACGCCCATGAGCTCTGCTTTTCGTGCTAGTTGTCGACAAGCAGAGGCTGACGTGGTTAATAATCGAGGCATCTTCTGGGTCGGCACTGAAAATTAAGAGAATATAATATTCGATATATTTGCCGTTGTTTCACGCGGACGACGTACCCCATGGCGGTGGCCGGGACGCTTTGTGAGCTAAATATTTATGTCTGTGTTTCGCTAATTTCCTTTGGATTCTACGTTGTTCTTCGGTATCTAAGTGATTAGGTTGTTTCAACAGCTGGTGTCGGTACTGAGCTCGTAACTGTAACGCTAACCAGTTGCGTCTACGTCTACGAACGAGAGTTTTATCGGAATGAAGTTTGCAATGTGCGTAGAAAGGATCAGCCTGGTCAACTTCTTCGCTATGAGCTTCCGACAGCAGACCTTCTCTTTGCGCGCTACGGAATATAGTATTGTTAGTCACCCGCCGAATTAATTGAAATCGTGTACAGCGACTCGTCGTACCATGTAACGTGAAAATACGTATGACACATTCCTGCGTCGCATTCTATGCACACTCCGGTACGAGCATAACGCGCATCCTCGCATAATGAACACTGTTTCGCTCCCCATTTGCTATACGCCATCTCGAAGAGCGTTACGCTTGATAAACGATCGACCTGGCGTAATTACAACACACATATAAGCATGAATATTGTAAGACACTGTTGTTTTATGTATAATAGAAATAAAAACCTTCCATACTTCTCCAAAAGCAACACCAGGTACATAAAGTGCACATACTAAATGGACCCATTTGCCTACATCAGTCTCTTTGAAAATGCCACCTTTGTTCGGACAAAGTTCGCAGGGAGGATCCTCGATGCCTGCGCTGCAAGCTTCGCAGAACCATGGCGCCGATTGGCATAAAGAATCAGTACTCGAAAAACTTTCTACATCGGACACACCGTAACATCCTGGAACAGATTGTGCGCCATGTCATAAGCGCTCTCGATCGAATAACAGGTTGTAATTCATTACAAGGGGGCAGTCTCATTTCTTTATCGGTAGTCAAAAGCGCTAGACTAAAGATCAATCCAGGCCACAGTCGCCTATCAAAAGTCTTATCTTCACGTTTACGAGACGTAATCTGCATTATTCGAAAGTAAACGTAAAAATTAAACTCTCGAGGGCGACTGCAGCCTAGATTAATCTTTTATTTAGCGCTTTTGACTACTGAAAACAATTCTACCCCTTAATCCGCATCCTTACCTTCATGCACACTAACACCGCATCCATCGCATTCAACAATTTCATTAATATCGTCACTCCTATCTCCTAAGCAACCGCAGCAAATTAACATTTTGTTTAATTTGTCTTCTAAAGGTCCACCCTTCATCGCTTGCTGACGAGCTTGCTCGATAACATCCCCCACTGTCAAGTTTGGATTCTCTTTCCTATTGAGCAGCGGATCCTCCAAAGAATCATCGGACTCTTCGGACGCGTCTTCGTCCTCTTTGATGTGAAACAGTCGATTAATTTCAGGAATATATTAGACACAATGTCATCGTACCTTTTCCAATATCGTTAGAGTCTTCGGAATCATCGTCGGATTCCTCGCAGTGATCCTCGATCCTGAAGTCACTATCATCGGAACTATCTCCTAAATCGAACTCGAGCAACGGTGCTGTTCCTATCGGCTTGACTCGCCTCTTCTTTGGATCCCTCTCGACTGAAAAAATAATGCAAATTAGTGTTTGCGTGAATTACGATAACAATTCTGATGATGATGTATCATAATAATAATTCGAAATAATCGAAAGATTTTCGAATATGCAATGCACTCGCTCGAACGAGCGCATATCCAGGAGAATATACAACAATCTAATGCTAGGTTATGTAAGTGCTACATTTACAATAAATACATACAGAAGCTTGTCATATTAGCCTTGTTCTGACAGTTTTATTTAATTTCGATTAGGTTATTCTCTACTGTTCAAACAGCTTCCACTTGATTTCTTTTTCCGTCAGCAGTTCTGACACTTCGTGTATATACTATATAGATTTTGAATGTCTCCCACTACTCATTGAAGTCAACGAGTCGTTGCTTCATAAAATACTGACATACGCGTAAGATACGATGCCGGCTACACGAATTAGGTTAATTTTACATATCCTGTATTTATCGGATTTTTACACGCGTCAATTAAAAGGTTCGTCGACCGGTCGAGCGGTTTTTCAATTAATCCGGTCGGGAGCCGAATTAATATTCGGATTGTTTACCGACTAATTATGCACACGCTCGAGACGCACGATATTGCGATAAGAATTTATATCTCTATATTTTTTAATATAATTTTAGCGAATCGTCGCGTTCTCTCTCTCTCTTGCAAAATCCAACGCGTGACAGGATTATCCTTATTTCATATTTTACGATTTTATTTTATAGTAGCAGCAGTTTATTTACCATTGGAAAAAAAATTTAAATGTTTAATTTTATTTAACTTGAATATTTATTTGTACATGTTAGAGCTAAATAAACTCAGGATAAAATATGTCTGACTTACTCATTGTTTTGTATAAAAATCCTACATCATCGTCCTGAGACATTTTTCACACGTACATAAAGATTTTCTTTATAGTTCACAGCATGAAATCCTCTCTTCGATGCTCCTTTAAATATATTACACTTAATCTATAGAGATTAAGACGGATTCTTCTGTACACGCGTGAACAAGACGGTATGCACACAATGCTTTTTCTGTACAAATATTTATGAAACTCTAGTTATTCAAATTGATTAATTACAGAGAGTAGAATAAACTTCCTTCGCTGGTACATGTTATCCTTCTGACGGCGTCGTGTTTCTACTCGAATCAGTAACATTACGCCATATTGAATTTCTCAAAATCCTTTCGCGGGAAGTACAATCGGTATTTAAGTATTTACGGAATTATATATTGCGCTCTGTCGGAGCTGGATGGAATAGCATTTCAAATGGTAAATTGTAAATAACCCTATTTATTTGAATTCGGAAAGGAAATAGGTAGAAGAGGGAAGAAATTCGGAGCGAAGATTAAACGAAGATTAAAGATTAAAAAAATTAGATAGGCATTATGTATTATTAGATGTGAGGGTGTATGGTTCTTAAATAATAAATATATTAATCTTTGTATCAACATAAAATCGCCGGAAGTCGAACTGAACATATTTCTTCGATGAAATTCATGAAAGTATACATATCAATAAATTTGGTAAACAATTTTATAATATACTAGCATAATTCCCGTTGAAAAATCAACGGTTGGCTTATTTCTGAAGATATGCCACTAATTTATTTTTAGCAATTAATCCTGAAGGATTTCCGGGATAGCATATTGGTGCACCCCTTTGAACTAATGGCTACCTGCGTACCAAATTTTAGCTTTCTATGTCTTCTGTGTTGCGAGGTTTTTTTTACCGTTACAGAGGACAAAGAAATAAGTAATTTCATTTTAGCAATTAATCTTGAAGGATCATAGTATAGTATAATTAATCCTGAAGGATTAACACAAATTATTTGGAAAAATACAGTAAAGGAAGTTGCGAGTATAGTCAATTTTGTCATTCGATGCTGTTCGAAAAGATTTTAGTTCAAATCGCTGCAATTTAGTGCTGTCATTTTCAGCTGGAATGATCAAACAACCGTGCAATTTGATAAAAATAATTCCGAGCCTGTTTTAATTACACCAGAATGCATTTTGTTATCACTTTTGGCTTTCTGGTTTCAACAAAATCTTACGAGAACGCCGGAAGCGAGAAAAGCACGGCGCCCAAGAAGAAGGTTACAAAGGAGCGACGGCTTGAAGAAGAAATAAATATTACGGAAGTTGCGTCAAATATTATAAACACTGGCGGAATATTAACAGAAACACGTGTCGAATACGAACTGTTACCGGGCTACACTTTTAAGTTCGATTGCCGCTGTTGGAAGACTGCTGCAAAGGTAATCCGATGAATTTAAAGAATTCATTATGCTTATAATTATATAGATATACACAGAAAATGGTGATTGGTGCTTGAGGCCTATACCATGTCCAGTTCAAGAGAATAATTATGTTTGGGTTATATTTTCCGTCCATCACGAGGTTCATTTAAACGAAACGCAATTACGAATATTGTTTAATCACGTCATTACTTACCAAATCTTTCCTGGAAGAAAAATGTTTTCTGAAAGGTTTGTTGCAAGTGACAATAAACAGCATACTTTTTTAGTATTTTTATTTATTCGTCATTAATTTTTCGTACAATTATTTCGTAAATACATTTCGAAACATATATATATATATTTTAAAAAATATATAGGGCGAAAAAAGACAAAGTGAAACAACTTTATATAGACCCTGAAGCAATTAATATTCAAAGTAATGACTTTCTGGAATTATATCCTTCTGAATGGAAGGATAACATCAGATCCAAACCAGAACCAACAGTAGTCAAACATGAAACTGATGAATTCAGCATCACGTCATACCTTGATGTAATACCAGGTCTAGTCTCGTATTTAAACAGTCATTGTTTTATTAAAAAATACATATAATCCTTCACTGTTATGTGAATGTTATTAGACAGCAGACATCAACATAAATTTTGGAAAATGATAAGAAAAGACAGGTTTCCCTCTGAACGTTTGGAGATCGAATTAGCACCTGCCGAAGAGCCTCTAAAAACCAAAAAGTTAAAGCACACGAAGAAACAAGAGGCGATTGTACAAAAGTTGTCTCTAACAGCAGGAAATCTGTTCTCCGGTAATCAAGATAATCGACATTGCAACGATTAGACTGTGGATCTTTATGAGACAATTGGTTGAATGAAGTATAAAATAGTAAAAGATGTTTGTAATGTAACAAAGTACTTCTGCTTCCCACAATCGATGTAGAACATTTTTATTTTGCATAAAGATCCGTACTCTAGTAATGATTTTATCTTATTCGACTAACAAACTCGTTTTCAGACATGGGTACGATCACTTGTTGGACCGGAATGTTGCAGATACCAAGCATCTCATCTACTTTCATCTACACACAATGTGATAACATTTTATCGAACAGTAAATTACGAAGAGCATTGAATAATATATCCATCAAGTTGGAACAAATGTCCAATTTTCCTGACGACATAGTCATCCAGAATGGTTTTAGTTATCTCTATGCGAAAGCTGATTTTATTGGTAGAACAATCGTCACACCATACTATGCTATTACTAAAACAATATACTTCGAGTTCATGCAATCCTTTATGAGCAAAGAGTTTCAAGCAGAGGAACTAATCAGCTTTCTCGGGACGAAGCTTTTTACATTTCAAGTAATAATTACATTTAGGGTAAAGGTATTATATCAGAGGTACTATATCAGATCTATATAAATTAGATAATAGGCGTGAGAAATAGAAATACCGGCAAGTCTCTAATTTCAATACCAAAAACGCAATCGAAGGAACCATCTGTGCTTGAAAAAGAAGCTGTGTTGCTTGGCTTCGCATCATTCGATCTATCTGATCTTTTGAGAGGATTATGGGAAGTTAGATTAACAGGAAGTTTGCGTCAGCCGACTAATACGAATGATTGCAGCGGCGAAGATTCTCTAAACAGTTCTCCCTTCACCTATGACATTCTGACAATGTTTGGAACTGTTCTAAAGATCAAAGTCCGTTCAGCATATGATCTAAGGATGATTCACCACATGGTTCTTGAACGTGTTCGTTCGTTTAATAGAATCTTTTTAATATTGGAGGACTATCCATTAGCCGATAGCATCCTTGCAGATGTGTTTTCTCATAATTGTACATTGTTTTCTAACATTGAGGCTAGCGAGGATAACGATGTAAAGGTAATATGATCCAATTATTTACATTTTTAAGGAACACAGTTAACAAACAAATTTCTGATACAGGTAGAAGAAACGTCCAAAGATATTTTAACTGGTTTCGCAATTGATTCTTGCAACAGATACTACATCTTCCTCGAGGGTTTAGCCAAGGGCTATTTAGTGAAAGTTTGGGAGAGAGTAGCCAAGCTGGAAAGCAAGAATGTATTTTATGATAGCAGTGCTGTATTTATCGTAAGGCTTTATAAAGATTTCATATGCATAGGCGGTGTTCTGAAACTGAAACTGAGGTAAACAGAGTGTAATAAAAATTGTGCGAGCGTGAAATCATTTTTATACTTTATAATTCTCAACAGCGAGTCTTTGGAGGTGCAGTTACGACAACACAGTATGTACATTGGTAAAACAAAAACGACTCACCAAGCTCATCTATTAAGAACAGTAGGATTAATGAAATTGACGTCAACTATGACAGCTCTGGCTCGAACATGTTTGTTCCCAGAGGCAAGTGCTGTGAAAGCTATCCTCGAAGATGTTAAGAAACATTATTTATAAATAGGATACCCCGAGTTGAAAATCATACATTATTATCGGAGATCGTTGATATAATAACGGGAAATTAGTAAATTTTCGATAGATTTTTATTGTTCTGAGTGAGCCGTATTGATGGTTATGTGACGACGATCGTGTGTATCACGAATAAAACAATTATTATAATAGAACATTGTGAAATTCGTAAATATGATTTACAATGTTAGAACAATGGGAATAACGATCGAAAGCATGTAAATGTCTCTGAGTGCTTACAAAACGGAGTTTGCGCTTCGGAGTCGAGAATGGAACTGATCGCGACATTGTTACTGTTGGGATCATTTATTTAATGCTAAGCCTACCGAGCGCTAAAAGCGATTCGAAAAGATATTCACTGCAATTTTTATTACAGTATAAAACCGGTTATGTGACAGGTAGTGGTAGGTTTAGTGTTAGCAACGTACATCTTCTATAAAACAATAAAAATTATAGAAATATGAAGTTTTAAATGATTCAAAGGAGGATTGGTGGTTTAAATAACGTGTAAAAATTTGATGTATTTAAAAAAAAAAATGAAATGTACCTCGTCCCTGTTTCGATAGTGTAGTGGTTAGTATTTCAGGTCAGAAATCGGGCAAAGGGACCATTTTCCCAGCCGCGGCAAGACGAAGGAAGGACAGTAGGACACCATAGGAGTCGGAGCCACTTAATCCAACAATAGTATTCAATGAAGTCCAAACCAGTGCAACATAAAACTACTAGAAAAAGTTAGTGGAAAAACTAAGGAGGACGAAAAAAGGAAGAAAAGGAAGGGCATCGCCATCAACAAATATGCGGCACCCCCATACGGCCATAACCACCCAACTCACGGGGCCGCGGATCAAACCTCGCATCATAAACGATTAAAATTCCACAGATAGATATATTTAGCCCAACCATAAACATTTAAATATAAATTAATGGGACAGTGACATCATCGTAAAAGACGGCCCAAAAAAGTACCGGTGGTTCGAAAAAAAAAATATATATATATATATAAATAATGACAATACTATGTAGATATAAAAATTATCAAACATCGTTCCGTCCTCGATAGTATAGTGGTCAGTATCCCAGTCGTGCGCCAACCTTTGTAGGAGTCGGACGTGCCCTCACGATCGCTCCGCAGGTACCCCAAACAGCTAGCAATCGCGAACCACCCCGGATTCTACCGACAAGTGACCCATACAAAGTGCATGCCGCGATTCGTGGCAAGTCAACGCAGTGTTAAAAAAAATAGAGGAAACAAAGATCCCAAAGGAGAATAACTCCCCAAGGCCCACGAAAGAAGAAGGAAAGGGCAACATGTGATCTGTCAGCTGCGACAGATAAAAACGCGTCACCACAGGCAGTAACAGGCCGAATTTCACTGAAATTCGAAAAACTAGAAAAATTGGGCAATGCACAATTTGCTGCACACATCAAAAATACAATAATGAAAAAAAACACGGCAAAAAGACTAAACCCAGCACCGAGAATCACCAGCAATACAGGAATAAAGAACAAACTTACAACGCCAATACACCGCATCACAGAGAGCACAGAAGAAGAAAAGATGGAATCCCTTCCATCTTACGAAGACCTTGCAAAGTCCAACAGAAACTTACTTCAAATTATCTATGCAACTCCAAGAAGTAACAGATAAGCTGCGCACCGCCGAGTCTAAAAATACGAAGAATCCGGAACCTATGGAAGTGACCAAAATTGACCTGGCACCGTCCATAAAAGAAGAAAACGGGACCAGGACGATAATCTCCTCGCCAAAAGAAAAAGGACAAATGACCGAGGCCACGAAGCGACCGGCAGACCAAAAGCCGGACTATATAATCCCCAGCCAGGGCCAAAGCGACCAGCGGCAGAGAAGCCGGGCACCAGCAACCCCCAAACAAGGCCCAATCAACCACCTAACACAACCACCATCATGCACAGAAATACCGATCAACAGCAAAAGACAGGTATAAAAACACATTTCGGAGACCCTAAAACCTCCGTAGACTCAATGAAACAAAGAAACAGTAAACATATTAAAACAAAAAATTGGCGACTTCCACATTAAGAGAATAAATAACAACAAACAAAACCTACAAACCAACACAATTGAAAACCACAAAATAGCTTGCGAGACCATTAGACAAAATAACATTAAATTTTTCACATATATACTCTCAAAGCCGAGAAGAATATATAAAAAATGCCCTTCTAAAAAATCTAGAAGGACATTTCGAAACACATGAAGTACTAGAAGCTGTTAAAGCAAAACAGATTGAACAACTGAAATTCGTTGCAGTTAAAAAATTTACCACGAAACGCGCCGCGGAAGAAAATCGAGTACTTCCCATATTCCTAGTGCAACTTTCGCCAGACAGCAACCCGAATAACTTAAAACAAATCAAAACAGTCCTATATAACGCTGTTAAATGGGAAAAAATCATAAAGAAGGACCGCATCCAATGTAAGAGATGCCAAAGAATAGGACATGTAGCCTATAACAGCTTCGTACAGAGGATGCCCGAAAATCAAAGAAATAAAACAAAAGACAGAAGAAAGAAAAATAGCATTAAAAGAAAAAATAGAAAAAAGCCACCAAACAAAAAGAAAGATTCATCAAATCCGGTGTCTCATTTAGCTCTCTCTTCAAAGAAAATAGCACACCGAGCCAACCCACCCCAGAACCACAAAAAACAGAAATCATAACTCATACTGACCAAAACTCATTGCTAACTCAAATCAAAAGAACGATAGAGTCCACAGTAACTAATCGAATGTCCCGATTCCTTGAACAATTATAATCTAACAGCAACAAAATCAATCTAATCACCGAAGCACTCAACCTCGAATTCTAATTTTCAACTCTACTAATATCACCAACACACAACGATACAGAGATTACACCGAAATTAATGTCAATTCACTAATATATATGAGAGAAGAGCATCTATGGCAGAGTAACTAGCGTTTAACGATCCGGATGTGGTCCTTCTATGTGAAACGAAATTAAGCCCAAGACACATAATCAAATTTAAGAATTACACTCGTCAGAAACGATAGGCTCGACATTCGTCAGAAACGATAGGCCCAATGCCAAACAAGCGGGTGGGACAGGCATTCTTATAAGAAACAACTTTAGGTCCGTCCAGCAGGGCGGAGTGGAGAGCACCACCTTTGAAGCCATCACAATCAAACTAAAATTCCAAAATAATAACAATTTATTTATAATATCAGCATACGCGACCAGTAGCTGCAAAAAAGAATTCATGGCCGAACTTCATTCTTTATTCGAAAAATTAGAATTACATAAAACAAACAACTACTACCTCCTCGCGGGCGATTTAAACGCCAAACACTCCGCGTGGAGTAACCCCAGAGACAACCACAGCACTTCTGAACTGGACATTGCGAAATCAAATCACCTACAGAATCTGCCTGCTTCACACATTAACCCCGTCCTAGCCCAAAAGTGGGGCCTTCATCGACATCTGCATAGCCGACAATAGACTACAATTCCACGATCCACCCGCACACAGAAGACAAAGTAGTACGACCAATCCTTACATACGGAGCACCAATCTGGTTTAACATAAGCGCCAGCACAATGGAAAAACTTAGACTCCTGGAAAGGAAATGCATAAGAGCATGCCTAAGTAAATATAGAACGCCCGAACCAAATTACAAGAAGCTACACAGCAACCACAGACTCTATGAAATGGCAAAATTCCCCAGAATAGATATTTTCACACTCAAACTCATTCGTAACCATTGGGCAAACATTCCAATATACAAGAAAAAAGCTATATATACCCAACGGTTTATCCCTATCCCCAATACCACGAAACAACCAGATACAAAGGATACACACCCCCAGAATCATTCATACACTTTGACAACACAAGACTCATACAAAACAGGAACATGCAACCAATCATATACCACTATAACAGAAAAACATACGACAAAAGACTGATCTTTGACGGCAACAGCAGCTTCAACCATCCCGAAATTCGCTACAAATACAAATTAACAGAATACGACAGAGACACGATACTAAAAGAAGACCCG
>CM052249.1:8103281-8131741 GCA_028455795.1 Lasioglossum marginatum
TTTGATGCTGCCTTGGGACAGATATTGACACCAGTCGATACCGGACGGAAGTACGTAATTTGCGCTAATTTATAGCGGAAGTGGGACTGCGTGAAAGATTAATGCTACCAAGGTGTAGTCGCGTGCTATCAGAAACTTTCCATACAGACATTTTTTAACGTTCGACGAGATGGAGGACTTTCGGAAGCACTTCAGTCTATACTCGTCTGTGTTGTGCTTTACTGCGCTCTGGCCATATGACGAGTCTCTACTAGGAAAGATTCAGAGGGTCATGCTTCCTATGGTTTTTCTCAGCACTTTAGTAATACAGGTAATTAAGTCTTGATTACCATTAGATTTGTGCCATTGGATACATACCCACAATTTAATTATAAAGAATTATTGTCGAACGCGACACGAAAATGGCAATACCTCGTCTGTGTCACTACAGTTTTCTAGTATCATAATACCAAAACCCAATTAAAAATTGTTATCAGAACAAGTTTATAGAATAGTTGACCTTGTCGGATTTTGTCGACTTTTTTACACTGTTTCTGTATTCGTTCTTTAACCAGAGTGCCTCTATCTCTAAAATGAGACCTTTCACCTTCAAATTGACCCCCAAACGTTTGAAAATTTCTATGGGACCACAGTCTATAATAAATTCATAGAATTACGTTCAAGTCTTTTTGTCGGTAACGTGAGACTCTACCTAAACGAAACGATCTTATTTGGTTAAAATTTTTGAATCTGAAATACCAGCTAGATTTTGCAGCATTGCCGGTTTTACTGCTACAATGTTGCCATTTCTAGCTTGTTCTAAGTTAGCCAGCCACCTTCTCGTTTCATGTAAAATTAGTACCCACTGTTATCCTGGATATTTGTTTAAAACGAATGAATTATTGTTCAGATATCGACGCTAAAATGGGTAGAAAAATCACTGGACAATATACTGATGATGTTATCGTTGACTTGCCCAATGACACTGTATTTGTTACGGTACGTTGGCTTTTCGATCAACCGTTCAATAGTAAGTTACAGAACGCATCAACATTTAGTAATGTTAATGTAATTATTATATTCGTTAAACAACACACAACTTGCGTAATCTCAACATCTCCTTATATGTCCTCCTATGTGTCTCTAGGTAAGAGTTACGTTCGATAGTTTTTCAAACGATTATAGCGCGACGAAAGATCCGGTCGAATTGGATATATTCGAGAGGCAGATAATAGAGGCGAAACGCGTGTTTTTAGCATTTTTAGGTACTGATACTGGACAGATTTTTATAAAATTTCATATGTATGACGATCAGGGCCGGATTAAGCCAGCGCGGGTACCGTAGCAAATGTTACCAGGAGGCCCTCGGTTTTGCATGACAATATCATAATAACAAGAAAAAAAGAATGGCCTTTTTTCAGCAAAAATATCTGTATACGATAGCCAGGGCTATTACACAATTTTACAAGGTAGGTATTTTCTGTTGCAAGCGCGGCTGTTGCCCCCGGAAGCATGGGCCCCGTAGCATTTGCTACTCCTGCTACTGGGCTTAATCCGACCCTGATGACGATGAGTTGTCTTGCCTTGGTCCCAAGAATACGTCCGTCGTAGAATACAATTAATGAAACCCTGAATTCCAGGCCTAACGGCTGTCCTACTAGGGTACATGGTTGTAGTATTAGTAATACCCACAATACTACGCTCTAAAATGCAACTGCAATATCTACGCCTATTCGGATTCTTCTATCCTGAGATGAGCCGGCAAACTGATTCGATTAGCATTCTTTTCATATTCGTTAACGTGATGGGTCTCCTATCGATAGCAAGCACGGAATCGTCAATCGCTGTGACTGCTGCCTATCTGTGTGGACTGCTTGAAATTGCCAGGTATCTTGGAACTATTTCTCCAAACTCATGTTCAGCAAACTCATTTTCGCTTGTACCATACGGACCTCATAGGAATGATGATTGACATCGGTGATTGCTCACTCGATAGCCCCACCAAGTACCTTTTTGCTCCGGGATATGAATATCGTCATAAATTGGTATTGTTTAGTCACAATTCTTGCCGGAAGGGCAAGAGAAGTTAACCCGAGAAGAATCACAACTGTTTAGGCTTATAGACTATAGACAGACTTGAACTAATAGTCTTCCTTGGGGAGGAGCTGGGCACAGTTATAGTGAGGGTCCATACAGGTCATTCTAGGTCCTCGGGAGGTCAATTAAGGTCCTTCTAGGATTGATGTGGTGTGGACGGGTATGAGGGATCTCCATAGAGGGCTGTCTAGGTCCTAGAGGGGCCCACGGAGGTCTACCTAGGTCATGTAAGTCCTCTAGGTCCTAAGGATGTCTATAAAGGTCTCTCTAGTTCTTCGGATATTCATTTTTTGTGCCACCTATAGCTATAGCCATAGTCGTAGCGTTCCACTTTTTCTTAGCATTTTGTTGAGCTGGGGCTTCGCTGTTGAATACCATATGTTCCATATGCCGTATTATAAGAGGTTTGAGTGTATGTTAATTGTTTTCAGTTATCGAATTGACGTAGCAATCGACAACGCGGTACACTCGAATATATCAGAGCTAATACGAGTACGATCAGTTGTGGAGCTACACAAACGAGCTGCTGCGTTGGTATCTTCGCCCAGATATTGTAACAACATTGCGTTTATTTCATTGTATTTTGTATTACAACTTTTATATCTTTTCCATCTTGCAACGATCGATGGTCGTTGCTGACAACTGAAACGTTTGAAATTCGTCAATATAGCACGCTCCATGATGTGATGAACGAAATGTTGGTGCCGTATTTAATAGCGATTGTCGCAGTTATCATTTCGTTCGCTGTGAACTTATTCCGTGTAAGCATCACAGAAAGCATTCGCGAATTACTCGGCGACAAAGCACTTCTGTTATACAAAACGTAATGAAACAATTTCTATTTTGTACATATGCGAAGCTTCTTTTGGCAGTCCAGAGCATGGATGACTTCTCGAATGTTTTTTTCTCCTTGAACGACGTTCTATTACACTTTGTGATCATGTTTTTGAACAATTTAAGTGGACAGAGACTGATAAACACTAGCACGCTCATTTTCAATAAAATGTGAGTCGGACTGTTTAACCATGTAATTCATTTTTCATACATAAGAGATAAGTAATGAAATATCACTATTCTATGAAGACAGATGCAATTCGACATGGTACTGTATCCCGTTACGGTCACAGAAAATATTATTATTCATGCTGATGAATTGCGTGAAAGAAATGCACTGTAACCTCGCTGGTTTGTACGTTTTGGGTTACGAGGGTTTCTCAATGGTAATTAAGAGCATCCAGTTAACAGAGTAACAATCCTCGGATCGGGTCAGGAATAATAATCTGTGATGTTTCTTTTTGCAGATGATGAGCTCATCTTTCTCATATTTTACTGTTATGTGCTCGACCCAGTGACTATGAAACGTTGATTAACAGTAGTGACTTTACATGAGCGGGAGTTTACATTAGCGATTTGTACTTGGGCATAATGTGTGAATTTTCATGCAAAATAAAAATCTTTCTTTGTAATTCTTTTAACCTTCGCGCTGTTTAAAACTGCAGCTACTCGGTGTCGTTACGGGTGTATATAATCCGCAGCCTACTGATCACAAATGCATTTCTCACATTTATTGCCCAGTAAATAAACATGCTCGATTTTGGACAGTAGGCTGCGCCAACAGAACAACATACTTCTGCGTTGGAATAAGTATCGCTTTATGCTGGCGCGGCGTGCCGGCACAAGCTGAGGGCAGAATGAAGGCAACTCGGTCCTTCGTTTAAGAGGGCAGCACGGTCGCACTAATATGGCGGATGTCTATCATGTATATCCCTTGTGTAGTCAACCGGGTACCCAGGTACGCATTTACCGTATTTCTTTCAACAATTTGTTAATGTTCCTCTAAAATATTGTACAAAATTTCTCCGAATGTCCATTCTTTACTCGCTTGGTGATTCTTTACTGACCGGGTGCATGCACCACTCTCACAATTTGCTAACAGGATGGAGAGAGAACAGACAGAGACATCGGTTTTCACGTCTTAAATTTATTCGCCGTCTATCTGCATATACACACGTTAAATGACACCAAACGTCTACTTGGTTGTACTCGTTTAACGCTAAACACTTACTCGCTTGCCTCGCGTTTAGTTAAAATACCTCGAATCGTTTCTACTTTCGCGCGTACCGCCGCGGTATTTACACAGAGTGTCTCTTTAGTTAGTGTTCGGTGGTTGTGTGTGTGTTTGTGGCATTCACATGTGCAATTCGCGTGGATGTGTGTGCCTGTGTGGACGCAAATAGTGTGGTTGTAGTCACGCCGATTTAATCTCGATTTCGTGGGAGTACTCGCATCCGAAATCTCTGGTCAATTCGGAAAATAGCCGAGGACTATTAATCTTCCATTAATGGGTCACCTATTCGAAACCCCGTTGCACAGGCCGAGAGAATGATCGCTGGCTAACTGATGCTCGAGGATAGTTTTCCTTGACACTGGAAGGTCAATTGCAATTCTCAAACCTTTTCAAACCTTTGGTCATGTGACAATTACGTTTGTACCTCCTCTCCTGTTTTTAGACTCCGAAACAAATTTCTGGGCAAGGCTCCTGAACGATTTACCTTAGAGGATTCAGCAAGGTACACTTTCCTCAAGATCATGCTAGCCTCTGCAACGAATGGCTCCACCGTGTCTCTATTCGACAGAAGTAAGAAATTGCAGAAACAATGTACCACGAGTGCCAAGAATGGAATCCTCGAGAGATAGGTATACTCTGATGGAACATGACACAACGGATCCTGAACACGTCCTGAAGAGTAGCACTTGTGTCAATTCTTTGAATTAAAATTTGCTGTACCTAGCTGTGCTCAGGTCCGAGATATTTATTCAATTTCAGAACCACAACTTTTTCTATGAGTTTGCACATGTTTGGGTCATTGATGATGTGTCCTCACGAGTTAGGACAATCTTGCCAAGCATCGTAACAACACGCTGCATCTAATTCATCAAATGTATACCATGTTCTCGTTGGATTCCGGACTCCAGACAATCGGTCCTCTATCATGATGTGCGGATAATAATCGGTGCAAGTTCTGTGACATAGTCCGATGGGTGAACGTCGGTATAGCAATTGTGCAGCACGTTCGTGATGTCTCGCGACACGTGACACTCACGGCGGGGTTCTAACGTCGACTTCTAGAAAAAGTAAAACGGATTTTCTCTCTGTTTCTTTCTTCTTCGTCGGTTTTCTCTCGTCATTCAGTGCCACTCAATGCGCTTTGTACTTGCTTCATGATTCTTTTAGTCGTCTCTCTCTCTCTCTCTCTCTCTCTGTCCTTCCATCTTCGTTTTCTTCATTTTACGCGACCAAAGGTGGAAGGAAAGATGTGAAACGTGGATCACGTGGTTAAGAACCGTCATAGTCATGGGGCGGTGGTGGTGCGTGATGGTGCATGTGAATGTGGGGTGGCAGTTCGACCGTGGGAACACCCAGGCTGCTTCTCTGCGAAGGAAACGATTCTCCCGGTATTAACATGGTCAAATATTTATTTAAAAATCAACCGCAGAAATCTAAAGACACTTTGTTACACAATCCTTGCAATTTGAGGTAAATTAGTACCTGGGATCTTATGCCGTTTAAGGGGGTGGCAGTGGGGTTATCCGGCGGATAGCCGATCACGTGCGTGGTGCACTTCTCGCAGGCCCTTCGGCGTCGCGAGGATGCATGGCAGCGCAAAGCTCGGCATAGTTCTCGTGCCATCTCCGAGCACAGAGACTCCTGCTGCTGGTTCTGCTGCTGCTGCTGTTGCTGGCCAGGCGGTTGTTGTTGCTGCTGCTGCTGTTGTTGCTGTTGCACCGACTGTGAGATCCCTTGCAGAGAACCCGAACCGGTTGGCGTCGATACTGGAGCTCTCTGAATCGAAATGCAACAGTTTCAACGAGATCTTGGTAACGAAAGCTGCACGTTATTGGGAACACGTTTAACACTTTGGGTGTCATGTCTCCCAGAAATTGCAGATCGAATTTACGGTATAGTGTAGTCACCGACTAGGTATAAGGATAGACCTATCATCCAATGTATTTTTGCGGCCCACTTTTCGGGAGCCACGTGAACTCATTATCATTTCCATTTCATACGATTTAGACGAGTTTATGCCAGAATCTATGTGCCACAAATAAACAAATAAGTCTGTTTCTGTTCTGAATCATTGTTTCGCGTGCTGGATCGCTTCATTTGCATGCAAATAGGCGAAATAAAAATGGTAACGGGGTTACGTGACCCCACAAAAGTGGGCCGCGAAAATACCTTATAGCTCGTCGGTGGTGTGGTTCCGAACGCAACGTAAAAATGGAAGGATCACCTAAGGAAAAATCGCAAAAATGAACGACCAGGTGAGCAAAAAATGAGTTTCGCCAAAAAAACGGACCTTGGTTCACGACAGAGCTTCGTGCGTTCGTGGTTTGCCGGCATGCTTCAGTGGAAGATGAGTTCATGCTGCGTTGACAAAAGCCCCGGCCGACGCCGAATGGAACACAAAATCGAGAAAAACTCATGCAATCTTTAAGTATCGTGCGTGGTGTCGCGCGCTACTTCTGGAAAAAAAGCGGCTACCTATTTGTCGCGCAAAAAGTCTACCAAATCTCGACAAGATCGGACTTAACAGGATCATACTTAACACCGTCTGTTTCTCTATTTGTTTCATTAGCTCACCCGTTCCGCTGGCGTGTTCCTCCTCGAATTGTAACAGAATTCGAAAATCGCGATCAACACGGCGAACGCCAGACCGCACAGCAGAACAACGAAGACTCCACCTACGAGGCAACAGAATATGTTCATCCTCAGGCATACGTAAAAATTCGTTTGTCCTCTCGGACAAGACATCAAGAAAGATATTCAACCTGTCGCGGTTCACGCGAACGGCTTGAACAGAGTTGCGGTTCAGAATTTTTGGTATCGATTGATTTGATTGTTCACTTCAGACACGTACACTGGCGGATGTACAGGATGGTCCATATTGAACATAAATTTGGAAAATAGTCCTCCGTTTCATCGGCAAAATTTCATTCAGATATCGGAAAACATTTTCGCGTACGATTTTATGTTCATTTATACAATATACTGTACATATACTGTAATATAATGTACAATCCACATTACCGGCAGAGTAATCTACATGATTGACATCCGCCACATTGGTGCGACCGACCTGCCCTCTACAAGGACGCCACGGTGTGCCTTCCATCTGCCCTCTTCTTGCCCTCGAGTTGTGCCAGCACACCGTGCAAGCATAAACAGATGGTATGGTATTCCGCTTGCACGGTGTGCTGTGCAATTCAAAGCAGATTCCGAGCTTACTGGGTATGTAGCTGAACTTGCAATCGTGCCCATAATTATGAATAGACTGCGGATCTTTATGCAAAATAAAAATTGTCTGCATCGATCGGAAGGGATAGAAACTACATTGAATGTTGTTCCTTCCCTTAATGATTTGAATAGAGGAGAAATCACATATCGACATCTTGAATTTGTTTACATTTTCCAACAGTTTTGAATTTCAGTCTAATTATGGAAGTGGTCCAGGTCATATATTTCTTGTTTCGAGATATTTCAAGGAAAGGGATATTTACACTAAATGCATTCCATATAATGTTAAAATGACAAGCACTGTTCAACGGTTCAGTTTTGGCAATATCGTAAATATTACATTGACGTTTTCTTTCACAATTACGGGTACAATCAATGCAGAGGATGTTTGTTCTGCATAAAAATCCGCGGTCTATCGATAACGAACAATTGTGCTGCGCTTTTCGATGGACACTCGCCTATGTTGTCAACTCCCAGGGAGTTGGCCTTGCTCTCCTTGCCCTTCTCGGTCCTCATGCAAGTATCGCCGGGACTCTTCCACCATTTGTCGTACAGCATCTGAATCTCGCCCTTCTCTTGCAGCTCCAGTATCGCCAGCGAAATTTTGTCTCGCCAGGGTGAGCCTGCGAAGGAAGAGCCATCGTGATCGTCTGTACAATTTGCCGATGAATAAACAACAATTGGAAAACATGGACGCTGTTCGCTTTACCCATAGGCGTGGCAATCCCGTAACCCTTGCTGTCCAGAAGTCCGCCGATCTGGGTCAGATTGCAATCCCGTTGCACGATGTAATCCAGCATGGTCGACTCCATTAGAAAAGCGTAGTCACCTTGGAGGACTCTTTGAATCCCTTCCTCGTAGGTCGGGACGAACACCGACGGCTTCTTGTTCTCCATGAACCGCCACATTTTCTTGTACGTCTCGATCATCGAGTCCTTCGACCATTCGTGAAATTATTAAAATTATTAAGGAAAGGAATCCTGAAGGAATCCCACTTACCCTGAAGAACGTCATGGTGCTTCCACTGTCCAGAGTGCCATAGGCAATGTCAGTCTGGCCAGCAAGATCCTCGGCGTTCTCGATCGGTGTTATCATCCTCTCGACAGTGAGGAACGCAGCGAGATTGGCAGTGTACGAGGAGATGATTATCAGCGTGAAGAACCACCAGATGCCGCCCACGATCCTCGTGCTGGCTGCCTGATGAACAATCACGACAACTTGTAATTAACTCGTAATTACTATTTCGATGTAATAGGGTAAAAATGTCCCCAAATTAAGTTTTAATTGGATTGCATTTCTTCTGTTCTGCTCGACAGAAAAATCCAAAAAAATTTATGAACATTCTACGTAATAGCACACACGACAGTGAATTATTTCAGAATTTTTGGTTGCAAAGTCGATTTTTAAAAAATCCGGAAGCGTAGAATTGAGTACTCTTTGGGAGCCCTATCGAATGGTTTAACGCTGTTAATAATGCTATATTTCTACCGTTCTGCTCGACAGAAAAATCCAAAAAAATTTATGAATATTCTACGTAATAGCACACACGACAGTGAATTATTTCAGAATTTTTGGCTGCGACGTAGATTTTTAAAAAATCCGAAAGCATAAAATTGGAATAAAACAATTGGATAATTTTCCATATAAATTGCATTGTTCCAGGAATATTAATCAGGCTTTTGCAACAACGGCCCAAGGAAATCAAGAGGATCACCAGAGTGAGATCGCAGGAAATTTTTCTTGAAAAGAAAGTGATCGATAAATGAGCGATGCCAGGTTTGGAAGAGCTGCCCGTTAACAGAGGGGTCGCGTGTACTTTGAAGGTTCATTAGAAGGGCGGCGCGAAAGCGTCTAATTTGCGGGAGCCGATTAATTACCTTCGGGTTGAGGTCGCTGCCCTGCTGCATCAGGGTGCCAATGGTGAACCAGAAGCTGTTGGCCAGTGAGAACTGGTTCTCGACAACCTCGGAGCCAACGTGACAAGGATGCGGATTGTTCCATTCGTACGGGCTGAATCGCGCTACCACGAACATCGTTACCGAGACAAGGACGTACGCTGCTAAAACGTACAGCCAAATCTCGATTGCCAGCGGGTTCATGAACGAGAACAGACGGGCCGGGTGACTGGTCGGCACCTGGAATTTCAGATCCTGCGAATCACTTTACGTGTTAATTAAAATACCGACCCGGCAAGATGGAATTCATCGGAGTCAAACACTGCGAAACGGTAAGTCCATTTTACCGGGTTGTCCCGAAAATTTCTTTCGCCATTACCTTTTCCAGAAATCCAGTCCGGATCCGCGCCTCGTCGAACACGAAACAAACTTTCGGGACAACCGATTTTGCCAATCGAAAACCAAATCTGTATTCTTTAAACGTATTGCAAAATGTTCGACTCGCTTGTTGCCAAAATTCTTTGGCTTCAATCGTTAGACCGCGGATCTTTACGCAAGATAAAAATTGCGAGTCAACTGCAAGAATTATAAATAAATATCGCAACAATACTCTTCGGCTGCTCTTTACTTTACCGGACTCAAAATTTGTGCCTTTCTCCCATAAATTACGATGTGTTTGGTATGTAATCCAATAGATTTGTACCCGGGGTGGATGCAGATCGAAGTTTCGATCCTGTAGGAGCAATGGTTCAGGAGTTATGGTTGCTTAAAGTTGAGCAATCTGCAGTGTTTTTGACAGGTAAGGGCGCCGCCATATTGGTTTGTAGTGACGATCGCGCGCCGCTTACCGAGCAGAACCGCTAGATGGCAGCACGGGCACGCGTTACTGCTGATAATACAGAGCGGGTATTGCGGTTGTTGTTTGAATTTTGGAAGCATGGCCACGATGTTGCGTTTTAACTGGTCTGGGTTAGGTCTGGGTTTGGTTTCTGTAAATATTTTCCACGATATTTCTTCTCAAACATTTCCCGAGATATTTTCTCTATGTTAGCGAAATTACTGTGTGCCCGTGCTGCCATCTAGCGGTTCTGCTCGGTAAGCGGCGTACGATCGTCACTACAAACCAATTTGGCGGCGCCCTTACCTGTCAAAAACATTGAAAAATGCTCAACTTTAAGCAAGCATAACTCCTGAACCATTGATCCTACAGAATCGAATCTTCGACTGCAGCCGCTCCGGATACAAATCTACTGGATTACATACCGAATAAATCATAATTTATAGGAGAAAGGCACAAATTTTGAGTCCGGTAAAATAAAGTTTACCCATATTTTTCGCTTCTATCGCGAACGCATAAAGCCCCGCAGTCTATCGATCACAATTTGAGAACACTGTGTCACGTCGCACGGTGGCCTCTCAATTATTTTGAATTAGACAGAACTTCATATTTGCAATGTTCACATTTGTTATTGTATTTTTTTATTCAGAGCCAGTGAAGAGCGTGAGAATGATTTCCAGCTGCAGCAAACAGTGAAAACAGAGTCTCCAAACGGAGCACGAGAGGCGAAATAACAGCCGGAACGATCGAGATTACGAGAAGCTGTGACTGACGAACAACCGGACGGATAATATGCATTATTTTCGTCGTTTTTCGCCGGCCCGGGAAATGCATTACCGCGCTGCCTCATTTACGCGCTTGTCGTAAATTTCGCGATGTATTTGATCCACATCGTGGCTTGATACCGAAATTTCGCCGGCACGTAATCTCTTCTGTCTACCGCACAGGATTTACGAGGTGGCTTCTATTTTTCGTTACGCTTCACTGTTGTTGCCGGAAGTTATGATCTCGGCAAGCAATTGAACGAAAGTTATTCGCGTTCCTTTAATCGGGTTCTTTTTTCTCGGACGCATTGAGATGCATCATTCATAAACAGCCGATATTTATGCAAAATAAAAATTGTCTATACGCATTGTAACAAAGTGGAGTAATATAGAAATTTATATTCTCTCTTAATACTCTTTTAAATTTCACCTACTCATTTTTGCCATAAGCGATCAAGATTTTCTTTGAGGATCCTATCGAATGGTTTAACGCTGTTAATTATGCTGTATTTCTTCCGTTCTGCTCGACAGAAAATTCCAGAAAAATTCATGAACATTCTACATAATAGTACACACGACAGTGAATTATTTCAGAATTTTTGGTTGCAACGTCGATTTTTAAAAAATCCGGAAGCATAGAATTGAGTTCTCTTTGGGAGCCCTATCGAATGGTCTAACGCTGTTAATTATGCTGTATTTCTTCCGTTCTGCTCGACAGAAAATTCATGAACCTTCTACGCAATAGTACACACGACAGTGAATTATTTCAGAATTTTTGGTTGCAACGTCGATTTTTTAAAAACCTGGAAATCCATAAAATTGAGTTCTCTTTGGGAGCCCTATTGAACCCTTCGATATTTACAGTGTAAAATTCTGGAATAATTCACTGTCATGCGTGCTCTGAGGTAGAATGTTCATGAATTTTTTCGTTATTTTTTGATGTCCTAGGAAATAAATTTATCGCACTGATCTAAGACAAACGAATAATATTAAATCGTTCGTCTGGAAAGATCGTGCGGATCGACAAAACAGAATGTTGTCTCGGGGTAACTATCCTCGCGAGGAATAATAGCGAGCGAGGCTATAATGAGGACAGGATTGAAAAGAGGAGACAAACGGCCGCGTGTTCGATTCTAAATAAAATTTTGCAGACGGTCGTGCTTCGCGGAGTTTCAGGTTCGTTTCCACGTTTCGCCTTCTATTTGCGCCGCGCCGGGTATCGATAGAAAACTCAATCGGGCGTTTCGCTCGGCCAAATTTACGAGACGACTGTGCCAGTTCCACTTTTCCGCCGTTTCTCTTCTCGTTTCACATTCTCCGCGTTCCTTCTGTTTTTTCCCGAGAACCAGCGATAGAAGTGGGAATGGGTCTCGGATCTGTCATCGAAGAAGAAACGTGCGCAAAAAACGACTTATGGGAAGAATTTCTTGTTGGGTCCCACGAGCTTGCGCCAAGAGTGGGGGAACTGGTACAGTAACCCTTGATTGTGACCAGAATTCTATCGTATGTAATCCTATTTAATTTACCGGACTCAAAATTTGTGCCTTTCTCCTATAAATTATTATGTATTTGGTATGTAATCCAGTAGATTTGTACCGGGGGCGGCTGCAGTCGAAGATTCGATCCTGTAAGATCAATGGTTCAGGAGTTATGCTTGCTTAAAGTTGAGCATTTCTCAATGTTTTTGACAGGTAAGTGCCGTCATATTGGTTTGTAGTGACGATCGCGCGCCGCTTACCGAGCAGAACCGCTAAATGGCAGCACGGGCACACAGTAATTTCGCTAACATAGAGAAAATATCTCGGAAAAAGTTTGAGAAGAAATATCGTGGAAAATATTTACAGAAACCTAACCCTGACCTAACCCAGACTGGTTAAAACGCAACATCGTGGCCATGCTTCCAAAATTCAAACAACAATCGCAATACCCGCTCTGTATTATCAGCATTAACACGTGCCTGTGCTGCCATCTAGCGGTTCCGCTCGGTAAGCGGCGCGCGATCGTCACTACAAACCAATATGGCGGCGCCCTGTCAAAAACACTGAAAAATGCTCAACTTTAAGCAGGCATAACTCCTGAACCATTGATCGTACAGGGTCGAAACTTCGATTGCATCCGCTCCGGGTACAAATCTACTGGATTACATACCAAATACATCATAATTTATAGGAGAAAGGCACAAATTTTTAGTCCGGTTAGATAAAGTTTACCCTTTTATTTGATAATTACTGAAATTGTAAAGGTGTTTTCATGTAGAAGATATAAATCAATTTAATCTTGTTATTTTTATAATATTATACACATCAGTCACTTTTGATGCATGGTAGGTTTAGTGTTAATCGAAAAGTTAAGCAAGTTATAAAAAGAAAAGTTATGCCATAAAAAGTGTTGTTGCATCGATCCAGTTAAAAAATAAATTCTCTACGCAGTTTCTTACAAACGTAGACTATATCAAGTGAAAAGAATTTAAATGAAGATTCTGCGACAGCAATATGGCGAGGTCGAGACAGGTTCCGACCGTTTCATAAACGTTTTCAGTGGCATAGCGATGAGTCTGTGTAACAGATTGTAATGTCTCAGTGCTTTGATAGGGGCGCGACAGGTGTACCGCATCCCGCCGAACGATCAATTACGGTATCGAATAATTAAAGGATATTTGGAGCGAAGACAGTGGCGACACTGATTGCAATTAAACGGTAGCATTACACTAATTAGAGAATTCGCTGGTTGGCACGCTGCAGGGGCCGGATATATTGCGAAGATCCTCTGTTCGCGAGACTTGCTTTAAACTTTGTGACAATCGTCTGTGCTCTCGTACTTTGCAATAAAATACAGAGAAGTTCGAAATTCTTGGACAACCTTTCGAAACAAAAACATATATTGTTCTTCTAAAATGTTCATACAGTTTCTACCGCAATTTTTTCTCGCGCACGCAAGAACGCAAAGAAATAAAAATGTTAACCGAGGTTAATGAGCCTCGAGATTAAGTTTTATAGGAGTTTCCTAAATCTTGTACAACATCTAAACTTTTTACCGCGTTGCTAATGTTTTGTTAAATTATCCATAATTAGACCGCGGATCTTGATGCATTTATTGCTTATAAAAATTTTTTAAAAAAGGGCTAGAATATTAAATCCGATAGAGTTTTGTACAATTTTTATTTGTTTCAGATCTAAGGCTGTCCCCATTAAAAATAGGATTTTTTAAAAATTTGTTTACAAAAATTGGAAAATATGTAAATATCCGCAGTCTATTCATAATGTTATAATAATCGCAGGATACTCGTACAAGCATAATTGTAATTTTTAATTCACGTTTCGAATGACAACGTTCGAAATAGAAAATGCATCAGCGTAGCTAATAAACGACGAGCGAAACAGCTTCCGAACGATGGACCGCAGCTTTATTTCGCCGTTATCGTCTCCCGCGTGTTACTGACGAACTATTAATTAATTTCGCAGGAATGGAAACGAGATTGGACACCGCGGCGAGCCACGAGATTGAAATAAATCCCGAGTGAATTAGTAATTATCGCATTGAAAACGGCGCGGGTTTAATTGCTGTTTCATCGGGCGTAAAACTGTGTGCCCCATTATGTCGGCACGGTATTATTCGTGACGTCCGCCATTAATCAATCTGCGAGGCTCTGATCTTGCGAGCAGACATGTCGCAGATCTTGGTGAACAAATAAGCAATGTGCAGTCTGGTCAAATAAGCATAAAATTGCCGATTTTGTAAACTTTAATTTACCGGACTCAAAATTTGTGCATTCCTCCTATAAATTATTATGTATTTGGTATGTAATCCAGTAGATTTGTACCCGAGGACCCTGCAGATCGAAGTCTCGATTCTGTAGGATCAATGGTTCAGGAGTTATGCATGTTTAAAGTTGAGCATTTTTCAGAGTTTTTGACAGGGCGCCGCCATATTGGTTTGTAGTGATGATCGCGCGTTGCTTACCCATCAGAACCGCTAGGTGGCAGCACGGGCACGCGTTAATGCTGATAATACAGAGCGGATATTGCGATTGTCGTTTGAATTTTGGACGACATGGCCACGATGTTGCGTTTTCACTGATCTGGGTTAGGTCTGGGTTAGGTTTCTGTAAATATTTTCCACGATATTTCTTTTCAAACATTTTCCGAGATATTTTCACTGTGTTAGCGATATTACTGTGTGCCCGTGCTGCCATCTAGCGGTTCCGCTCGGTAAGCGGCGCGCGATCGTCATTACAAACCAATATGGCGGCGTCCTGTCAAAAACACTGAAAAATGCTCAACTTTAAGCAAGCATAACTCCTGAACCACTCATCCTACAGGGTCGAAACTTCGACTGCATCCGCCCCGGGTACAAATCTACTGGATTACATGCCAAATACATAATAATTTATAGAAGAACGGCACAAATTTTGAGTCCAGTAAAGTAAAGAGCAGCCGATTCCTTAATTTCTGTGTCTTACCTTGAAAAGGATCGAAATGCCGAGGTTCATGAACGGCTTGGTGAAGTCGATCACGCTCTCGCGAGCATAATTGATGGTCATCGAGCCGACCGCCAGATCTGCTTTCTGCGAAGAGAGATGGATTGGTCAATTAGTCTCTGGGAATGGTGAAACGAGTGTAGCCAGGCCGCGTGTATTTTTCTTGTGCGCTTCAGAACGATTTTCGATTGAGCACATTGATCTACGGGTCCGAGGAGAGGAAAAACATGAAACCACGTTATGTGAAAAGCATTGTTCCCGACACGTAGATCCAGATGTTCGATTAAAAATCTTCGGCAGGTGTGGATGATTGTGTCCCCTACCTGTCTGCTTCGTGTGTTTCCTACCTGTCGTGATCGTGATGTGTGAACAAGCAGTATGTACTATGTCGTGTGGGACTCTAACTAACTATTCTAGATCTCTATTGTGCAGTATACTACTGCTTTGGTAGGCTGAAACTATACTCTAATAATCTGGTAAATCAATTACAGAGACTGTGCTTGATCTATGCGAACGTTCATTGCTGTGGACGTAGATTTGATTAAATTGTAACATAAATTCGTTGGAACAGCAATGATACTATGTAGAAAGATGATCTTCACAATCCACACCAAACAACGTAATGTCTACAGGTTGTCTCAAAATTCCTTCAACATACGGAAATGGCAGATTCCTGAGATCATTTCAAGCAACATTTTCCTTTGCAGAAATGACGTCCGCGGCTTTCTTAAGGAGTTATTAACGAAAAGGCCGACTGTACCAACACGCGTCTAGGTCGCGCTCTGATTGATCCGTGTTTTTCGTTAATAACTCCTTAACGAAGCCGCGGACGCCATTCTTGCAAAGGAAAATGTTGCTTCAAATGATCTCAGGAACCCATTTCCGCGGATGTTGAAGGAATTTTGAGATACCATTTATAGCTAGCTAGCTAAACTAAATTATTATTTACAGTATTTCCATTCACAGCTACCTGCCATTGCTATTTTATACCTAATATCCATTCTAACTATCCTAAATAAATCTTCGAAAATCCAAGATAGTTCCACTTTCTGATCGATCCTGATCGATCAGGCCAATCCCTGCCTTTTAAAAATCATTCTACACCCATAATCGTTCCCTCGAAATGATTTTTATTAAGCAAGTTGTTTATTGCAGGATTTATTGCTCGAGGGGTTCTCGAGCGCCTCTATAGATGATCAAAGAGGTTCAGACGACACTCCAGCCGAATATTTCGTCTCGCAAAAAGGATGAACGAGGAAAGGTCTGCGCGACCCACATAATGCCGGAATAAGTAGTATATGTTATTCAACTCGTTTTTCATCGTCTGGAAACCGGGAAGCACTGACCGGCATAGCAACCGCAGCCTAGTCAGATTTATTTCTGGTCGCTTCTGCTCGGAAACCGTACATGTGGCCACGACCGATAAAGGGGTTGAAAGAACTCTCTTTCACCCTTTCGTTTCGTGACCGCTTCCCTCCCTTGCTTCTTCCGTGAACTTGTCATTAATAGGGATTTCATTTAGAACCGCGGCTTTCCTTCGGATTATAGTTCTCCTATGCGTTTCAACAAACGACATCCTTTCGAGATCTTTCACCCGAAACTGGACGAATCTCGACAAACTTCATGGTCTTTCGTCGGTGGGAAATAAAAAGCTAAATCGTATTCGGGGTGTACAGTCGCTCATAGTAATATTCGTATAAAGTTCTCCACGTTACGCCATTGATTTTTTTTCCGAGAAGTTAGAAAACTTGAGGAATGATTTTCGATGTCATTTGAAGCAACTTTTTCCTTTGCGAAAATCTTCTCCGAGGCTCCGTTGAGGAGTTATTAAGGAAAAACACTCCGCCCCCGGCCAATGCCACGCCCATTGGTGGGTGTTTTTCGTTGATAACTCCTGAACGGAGCCGCGGAGAATATTTTCGCGAAGGGAAAAGATGCTTCGAATCACGTCAGGAATCTTCCGAGGAAGTAGATTTTTGTGTCGTGCTGATAGTGAGAACACAATCGTCTTTTTCAGTGTGAATTTCATCGTAACTATGGATATTCTCTAATGTTCATTTCACTAATTTAGTAACTCCATTAGAATATTCGATCCCCGTGGGATCCCGGGGAGATTCGCGACTTAAGCTCGCACTTAATCAATTGGCTCTACGCGCGTATTAGCTGTTACGTGGGACGTGGTTGACAGCTAAAGCTATGCCAAAGCGGGGCTGGGCTCGCGCTTCCTAGTTAGGGATGCACGCATTTCCACGCGTTTCGCTGCGCTGGCTGCGTGATTTGCATTGCAAACCCGCCCTAGTATCCGTTGTAACACACGTGTCTTCGTTATCGGCACGAGAAACTTGCCCCCACTCGAATCCAAATGCAACGAAACCACCGTCACCTCTTCGGACTCGCATTTCGTTTCTCTTCAAGTACTAACATTTTTTATAGTGACGTCAGAGCATTCCCGATATTTTTCCGAGTCAAACGATACCCCACACGATACGCTTTCCAATCGTATTCACATCCGTTCGGATAGTGGAGGCTTCACTGAATCGTGGATTACACGAGTATGCACGAATCCAAAGTGTATCGTGTGGGTACTCGTTTTACTCGGGAAAATATCAGGAATGCAACGGTGCAACTTCCACGAACGAAACTGCACACCTCGCTCACACACATCGAGAAATAGCCGCACACCGATATAATTCCAAAGTGAAAATCAGAGTTTAAACAGTCGGTGCGAGTTTCTGTCGGCGTGAACACAATTCCTTGCGTTTCTTGGACCCCCTCCCCGTACGACCAATCCGCCATACTGGTCACCGTACTTGTTCCGGACAGTTAAAGTGTTTGGGATACTTACGAGAACGTCGCGTCGCGGATCCGTTGTAGGATCGCGAATGGAGACAAATCCACGGTGTTTTCGGACACAGTTCGCGAATAGGCGCATACTAACCTTGTCCATAAGCTGCCGGACTATTCCGTTCCACTCGCCGGTCTCGTAATCGTAAACGCCGTACTTGCCATCCGGCACGAGCTCGATCCTGTACGCGAAGCCCACCATGTGAGCTATCTCCTTGAGTAGGTCGATGCAGAAGCCCTCGTAACGTGCATTCCCGCTGAAATTCCCTCTGCTCTTCAGCATTACGTACGGCTGCTCCTACGGGGACCATAAAAAGGAACTACTACCTCTCGTCTTCCTCCTCTTCTTCTTCTTCTTCTTCTTCCCCCTCTCTCTATTTCTACCTTCGATCTCTTTCTACATATCCTTTTATTTCCGGTTAACACACGGCGGCCTGGAGAGCGGCCGTGGCCAAAATCAAACCTCTGAATTTCCATCTGAAAAACCTGATCTTTTACCACCCACCCACCCTTGGAACCTTGTCAAAACCCTTCGGGAACCCTCCAGATTTTTCCCTTCGCCTCTCCTCGTCTAGTACTCTCAGTGTGTAGTATGTCCTTTCGATGTCTTTTGGTTGTTGTACCTTATGAAGGGTCTTCCATTTAGGGGGTGACATCTAAAATTTTGTGCTATTTTTTGGTTGCGAAGATCAGAGTTATCACTAATACTGCGGATCTTTATGCATTTATAGAAAAATTGAGTAGATGAAATTCAAAATTGTTGAAAAATTTTTCGAAAGTTGAAGATGCCAATATACGATTTAATAATTAAATAAGGGAAGAAATTACATTCAACTTAATTTCTACTTCTAGCAATCGATGCAGACAGCTTTTATTTTGCATAAAGTAAAAAATTGTAGAGTTCCAACAAATTGTAGGTTTTGAAAAGATTATGGAATTGTAAAAAATTGTAGAATTATAAAAAAATTGTAGAATTGATAAAAGTTGCAGAATTGTAAACAATTGTAAAAATGTTGGAGGATAACAGATTCGAATTTTGGCCAGGTTTAAATGTTGCTTTCTAGACCACCATGCCTCTTCCGAGAATTACCCCTTCTTTCACGGCCCTCCCACTCATCTCCCCACAATTTCTGCACTTCCCCCTCCCTTTCCCCTCATTCTCCTTCTCATTAACCTTTTTATAGTGCTCGAGATTATTTTTTTATTAGAAGAGAATACCCTGAGTCCATCGTCTGCACCTTCTATCCCCCCTCGACCCTCCTCAATTTTTTTCTTGGGATTTATCTTATGCATTTTATCGTACACTGCTTTTCTCTTTCTAGATTTTCTTTTATCTTGAACTACTTCGGAGCTCCGCCACGCCCACACACCTACTAGATTAGACCCCCGATTGTTCTGTTTCTCTGAAATTATACTCGCTATAGTTACTATCCCTGGCAGAGGGTACTATTGTACAGAAACTTTTAGATCAGATGGAAAATCGCGTGTGTCCGACAATCCTAATTAAATTCTATCGCTCAGTGTCAATAAATATTTTCTACATTGAAAATCGACTTAGAAATAATTGATAAGAAGACTGCGGATTTTTATGCATTCATAAAGGAATTGGCTGGGTGAAATATAAAACAGTGAAAGATTAGAAAAATCCAAGAATATTGTTATGATGTTTTCAATGTAAAAAATCTATTAAGCGATGGAGAGAATTAAGCAAAAATAACTTATGCAAAAATAAAGATATTTTGCATAAAGATCCGCAGTTTATTGATAAGACACTGCGAATTTTTCTGCTAAAATTGTCTACCTGCGGAGTGGAATATTTATTAACTGGAGTAAAGTAATAATTTATTATCTGTCTCAATTATTTTGATAAATCAATCATTTCTTTTCGTCATAAATTTGCATAAAATTCGCAGTGCACAGATACTGTTAATTAAACAATTTATATGTTCGTGACAATGTAGGACACTAGAGTAGGTATTATAAATAATTTTTTGTTTCAATTTATTTTTGTCATAAATTCGCAGTGTACAGTTAATTGAAAAATTTGTAGGGTAAACTTTACTTTACCGAACTCAAAATTTGTGCCTTTCTCCTACAAATTATGATGTATTCGGTATGTAATCCAGTAGATTTTTACCCGGGGACCTTGCAGATCGAAGTCTCGATCCTGTAGGATCAATAGTTCAGGAGTTATGCTTGCTTAAAGTTGAGCATTTTTCAGTGTTTTTGACAGGTAAGGAAAAATGCTCAACTTTAAACGACCATAACTTCTGAACTATTGATCCTACAGGATCGAAACTTCGATCTGCAGGATCCCCGGGTACAAATCTACTAGATTACACACCAAATACATCATAATTTATAGGAGGAAGGTACAAATTTTTAGTCCGGTAAAGTAAAGAGCAGCCAATTTATATGTTCGAACGAGAATTTGGTCAGTGGACCGCGCGATTATTCTCCCGCAAAACTCGAATTTTGGCCCCGATTTTCTTGGCTCTTGTTCGCCAGTGCAACTCACGGCAGACAAATGGATGCACCCCCTCGTGTATCGTCTCGCGATCATGCGAGTCGATCGTTCTCCCCAGTTGCATTGACCGTGCACTGACGGATTGCAGAACAACGGAACGCGCTTTTGCTCTTAACCCCGTCTGCCAAGCAAGATTTCCTGAGAGATCTCTACGGAACACTGTTTCCTCCAAAATTCCGAGGATTTCTACCCCTGTGAACCTTGCACGTGTGTGCGTCGTAGTCCATCTCAGCCATTGTTTGCATTGCAAATTTATTATCTCTATCATGTAGGTAAAGAAATTTTATTGTTATAATAATTTTAGCAAATTGTAAATAATCGTTTAATCATTAATTCTATAATTTTGCAGATCTGAATTGCACTCACAGTTGATTAAAAATATTCTAGCATTATTAAGTATTGAGTTGTAAATAATTTGACAAGGTTTGATTATCAATTCTGTCAATTTTGCAGATCTGAGTTGCACTCGCAGTTGATTAAAAATATTTTAGCATTATTAAGTATTGACTTGTAAATAATTTGACAAGGCTTCATTATCAATTCTGGTAATTTTGCAGATCCGAATTGCACTCACTGTTGATTAAAAATCCGATAACGCTAATATGAAAATTTAGTAATTTCATAATTTTAATATTACTAAGTATTCATTTATGAATAATTTTACATGGTTTTATTATTAATTTTGTCAATCTTGCTGATCCGAATTGCACTCACAGTTGATTAAAAATTCGATAATGTTAATATGAAAATTTAGTATTTTCATAATTTTAATATTACTAAGCATTCAATCGTAAATAATTTGACATGGTTTTATTATCAATTCTGTCAATTTTGCTGATCCGAATTGCACTCACAGTTGATTAAAAATTCGATAACGTTAATATGAAAATTTAATATTTTCATAATTTTAATACTACTAAGTATTCAGTTGTAAATATTTTGACATGATTTGATTATTAATTCTGGCAATTTTGCTGATCCGAATTGCACTCGCAGTTTATCAAAAGTCCGGCCATGTCACATTGGTGAAGCAGTCATCGACAAAACCGGAATATTTATTGGATGCAGTAATAAAAGCCTCGCAAAAGTATCTGGACTACAAGGCGTTTGTTGGTAACTCCAGGAATGAGAAAGTACAGCATGATCTAAAAGTTCGGACGAGGTTGTAGAAACGTAGCAAGCTCAAAGAACAAAAAACAAATTGTTATTTATCCACTCTTCCACTCTCACCCCGCAAACCGTTTTTATCGCACGACTTTGATAAACGTAGTTCTCTCGGCATCGATAAAATAGCGCAGCCCGATAAAACGATTAAATTTATTGCGTGATTTCTGCGGTGTTGGAGACATAGTATCACAATGTCCGTCCAGCAATTGTTGAAACGACTAAACATGATTTAAGTGATGCATATTTATGAGAGTAATGTAACACAATTATTCAGAGGCGTGATTACGCATTTATATGACATTGGGTTGGCAAGAAAGTAATATCGGTATTTCAAGGTGAAATAAAAAAAGCCAATTTTTCTATTGAAGCAATGAACTTTAATGAATAAAATATTTTCCGGGTAAACTTTACCTTGGCGGACACAAAATTTCTGCCTTTTTCCAATAAATTATTATGTATTTGGTATGTAATCCAGTAGATTTGTATCCGGGGAACCTGCAGATCGAAGTTTCGATGCTGTAGGATCAATGATTCAGGAGTTATGCTTGTTTAAAGTTGAGCATTTTCCCTTACCTGAAAAATGCTCAACTTTAAGCAAGCATAACTCCTGAACCATTGATCCTAGAGAATTGAAACTTCTGACTGACACCGCCCCGGGTACAAATCTACCGAATTACATACCAAATACATCATAATTTATTTGAAAAAGGCAGAAATTTTGCAAGGTAAAGAGCAGCCTATGCCTCCATTTCGTTTGATGATCTTTTGCCCATCTTTCATAAAACTTCAAAACTTTCCCAAAATTGGGTTTTATTTCACCTTAAAATACCGAAATTACTTTCTTGCGAACCCGATATAACGCTGGGTCATTTTCTATTGGAACAATGATTCTGCCTTTCGGAATTTATTTAGAAAAAGTTTGGAACGTCGATTCCGCTAGAACCGGTTGAAGGGCAAAGGAGAAAAAGGAATTTGCGAGGACAATCTATCGCGAAATTTCAATCGACTTCTACCGATGATTACCGCGAGCTATGCGAGGCCACGAACGAACGGGGGGGGGGGGGGGGAGTGTGCCTCGTACTCGATGGTGCTCGATGCAGATTACCGGTAAATGGATTACCGTTCGATAGACTATTACAAGCGAATACTCCCTCGGGATATGGTAACCGGAACTGTGTGTAACTGCGCCTACACCGGAACAACTGCAAGAATGCGGGGGGATGCGAAATATCCGCGAAATTCTGCGCGATCTACCGGATAGTTCTTATTTTACTTTTATTTGGCCATCGACTATGCATTCCACGGGGCTCGCACTCAGCTACGCGGGCGGCGATTATGTGCGCGTTCTGTTACTTGAACGCTTGTTACGTGGCACTCGATAAGTGAGCGTTCGATAACGTGACCACTCGATAAGTGAACGTCTTGTTACATGGACGTCTGAAAGTTGTATTATGCGGACAACAGGGACCAAAAATAACAGTCATTCTAAAATCATTAATAAAAAGTTAATTATTGTTGAAATTTAAAATAATGTACACAAAACATAAAGGAAAAAAATATCGGTTTTTATACTTTTTGGTTACAAATAACAGTTATTAGTGTCCAAAAAGTTGGATCCTCCTCGATAACTGATATCGATGAGAGAAGTTTATTCCGATCGCTCATAACAGTTATCAATGAGAGAAATTTATTTCGATCGCTCATAACAGTTATATAATGTGAACACTCGTTAAGTAAACGTTCTGTTACATAAACGATTATTAAATGATCATTCTGTTACGTAAACATCTGTTATATATAAAATATGTTATATATAAAATTATATATAAAAGTTCTTTATGTGACCACTCGATAAGCGAGCGTTCGATAATGTGACCACTCGTTAAGAGAACGTCCTGTCACGTGAACAGTGGATTCTCATTGTTCTTGGATTTCCTATAATTACCGTACGTGATTTATGCTCGTAAAATGTGCATAATCTGTAATTATATTAATTTATGTATGTCTGTTCCTGCTTTTTGCAGCATTTCATTTATGCGAAACAACTATGCATAGAAAGCACAGGGGACCAAGTCGAAGGATCGTACGTTCACGAGAGCGTCAGCATATTTTTAGCAAGGTGAGACTCGGCGACCTCGAACGACTGCAAGCTGTTTTGTTATTGGTACAATTATCGAACCAGACGAGATCCTTAAAGTTGCAAATCTAACTTCACAATTAAATTCCTCGAGATCGCACCGCCTGGTTAAACGCGATTATTAATGTTTATTTACCCTTTTTTCTTCTATAAAGATTCGCAATCCAGCACATATTTTTTAAACATTGAACCCTTATGAAGGGAACAATTGTGTGGCAGAGTTATTAGATTGACACTTGTCTCCCCACTCCACCTTCCCCTTGCACGACGCCACTCCCCCACGCTTCCACCGGGCCCGTGACGTCAGTCACGGACGCGTTCCGTATCTGTCGTCCGTGCGTCACAACGTCACGTGACGCGTTCCGTATCTGTCGTTCGTGCGTCATAACGTCACGTGACCGACCTGCAGAGAGAGGACAACTTTCTCCCCTGATCTGGCGATAAATCGCAACGATTAGGTTCGCGAAAGGCTTTATGCGAGTCAGCGATGTGGAAAGTTTCATGGTTGGTAGAACTATTCACCACAGTCTTACTTCCGGCAGATTGGGGTGGTTCAAACACCATTGTAGAAGGTACATACGAGTATGTGAAGGTGCTGCTAATTGTTGTAGTTTCTCATTTATAGTCTGCTGAATAACTAGGGGGGGGGGCGGCCTCTTTGCTCAGGGACTTCGTAAGATCGAGGAGTATCGTTCGATTGTACACGTTCGAGTTCCACTCGAAACTCGAGTCGAACAGGTGGAGCGTGGACTAAACGAGACACATCGCTCTCTCTCTCGGTGTCCTTGGTAGCATGATCGCACTTTCGTTCTGGAAACTACACTGGAAACTTGATCGTTTGATTGCGGACCAAACGTCCTAACCGATTGTCCCACCACAATGGCCACCGTATGTCCGCCATTTTGATTTGACGTTAGTCAATGTTCTTCGTCTAGTTACAAATTCCTCTGTTCGGTTATACATTACTTTTTTTATGTTGATCATTAATTATTTATTCTCCTCGTGTTCACAATCAAACGGCTCAAGCATGTAAACCATCGTGCACAGGTGTGTGAAAATATTTATTCTATCTATCCTCCTCAGCCTCCTCGGTAAATCCTAGTCGAGCTAATCGTAAGAGTCGTATATTGGTGTCTGTTAAGTGTCTAGCTTAACACAAGGTGCGTTCGTGTAAACATCGTGTGGAGAAAACATCTGTACATACACTATGCATACATGTACATAGATCGTGGGATGAAGATTAAGAGAGAAGAGCGTGTGATCCGAGTGTCTAGCTTAACATAGGGTGCGTTCGTGTAGAGAGAATGTCCGAAAAACGTTGCCCTTCAACGTGATGATTCCTGAGGTAATTTCGAGAAACTTTCTCCTTTGCGAAAATCTTCTACGACGCCTCGTTCACGAGTTATTCAGGAAAAACGTTGGTCAATCGTAGCGCGGCTGCAGGCTCCGCCCACTACTGTTGCCGCCCAGCGATTGGCCCGTGTTCTTTCGTTAATAACTCGCGAACGAAGCGTCGTAGAAGATTTTCGCAAAGGAGAAAGTTTCTTGAAATCATCCGAGGAATCGGCCCGTCGAGGCACAAGATTTTTCCGGAGCGGAATGATTGATCTAGAAAAGAGTGATTTAGAAAAAGTGTCTAGAAGAGATGGTAAGAATGCTGTTACCTAGGGACGACCATAATACAAATGTGTGTACTGTGTGACAGCGAGAGGTTGGAGTGAAGATACGATGAGAGAAATTAAACAAACCAAATCATACATGTCGCATGAGTTCTCTGACGATGCCGTTCCATTCCCCGGTTTCCGGGTCTTTCGCGCCGTACTTCCTGTCCGGTACCAGCTCCAACCGGTACGAGAATCCGACTTCCCTCGCCACCGCTTCCAGCAGGTCCACGCAAAAACCGTAAAACCGCGCGTTCCCCGTGTAGTTTTTTTCGTAGTGCATCATCACGTACGGAATTTCCTGCGAAGGGGCGGGGGAGGGGTTTTATCCGCAACGTTGCACGAATATTACACGGGGCCCATGCAAACAATGGAACAGCGCTGTCAGATCGGGATGATACACGAGGCCGGCTGGCCTGCCATGCGAACGCTGGGTCATCGGTGACCCGCGCGAAACGCCTCCTTGCCGGAGCAAATCGTAGCAATACCGAATTCTAACCCGGAATTCTAAATTTTGTTTATAATCATTTTTCTGCGGAACTTTCGTGACGTATTCCTGAGACAATTCCGAGTAAAATGATACCAAACACGGCACAGTTCGGATCGTATTTACTCGTTTAATCCACGATTGAATGGAACCTCTGCTATCCGAACCACTGATATCGAAATTATCACCCGACGAACACCCGCATCGCACATAACCAATCTACAATCTACATTAAATCTAGACACAGCGCGAAGTATTTAACGTTTCACAGGTTAGTTCGGATAACAGAGGTTCTACTAAATTGTGGATTACAAATGTAAAACTGATTCGGACCGGGTCGTGTGTGGTATCATTTTAATCGGAAAAACGTCACGAATGTGCCAGTGTAAATGTAACAATGAAAATCATAATTTTCATCCATTTCTTTTCTACGTTTCAGGACAGCGTTCGACTAAAGAATATTATACAAGCAACATTTCAGGAATTTTTCGTACATACATCGAGGCATTACTGTGCTCGGACGGACACGTAAAATTGGAAATTGTTTCGATCGATCCTATACAAAAGATGTTCGACGGAAGGAGACAATCGTGTCCCCGTAACGTCCAAGTTTTATGCCTCCGCAGCTTCGATTTCGGACAGAATGGCGCGTTAGCATAACGGATACCGGACATAAAGTACGAGATTCGGGACAGTCTCGCCGTTTATTATTGGCCCGTAAATAGTTCTAGCCCCGACGCGATGTTGCGTCGCAGATGTCCGATATCGCTGGGATCCTTGATCTCAGACCTTGCGACAGCACTATCTCGTTAGGTCTCTGGCGGGACCGCTCGCAAACTGCGGATTCGATATGGCTCTCGAACACGTTGCCGATCACGCCGCTGCCTTGTCGCTGTTTCAGAGTTCATTAAATTCTTCCCCGCCGGTGCCTCGTCCTCGCGTGCTATTGTTAAAGGCGGCCGGCCGGGCGGGCTCGATCATGCGTGCGAATTGTAGGAAAAAGCTGCGTCCACACCGAACCACCGTCTAGTGTGGACGCAGCTTAACACGTTCGCTGGCAGCAATTTATTAAAATATTCTCATAAGTGCAACGTTACCTCTGCACGAGATATCGAAACAATTTAGCAGAATTAATTTTATTTAATTTTTTTAGTCAGATTAAGGTTAAACTGATCTAATCCTGTAGATCCTGGCGAGAAAATTCAAAAATCCAAGGTTCAATCCCAGAGGATCAGTGGTTCAAAAGTTATGAGTGTTTACAGTTGAGCGATTTTCTGTGTAGCTTAAGTTTAAACACTCATAACTTTTGAACCACTGATCCCCTAGGTTTGAAACTAGGATTTTTGGAATTTTCTCGTCATAATCTGCAGGACTGCATGAGAACGAAGCAAAAATTTCTGGTTACCCAAAGTACAGTGCAGCCCAAATTAATTTTGTCTGTGAGGATTGTGACGGTGGCAGCGAACGTGTTAAGAACAATGCGTTCTCTTTTCCAATAAGTTCTTTGTTTTTCTTGCACTATGATTAAAAATGTCGAGAGACACTCACCAGTATAGTGATGACCAAAAGAGTGACGTTGGCGGTGCCCGGTTCGAAAAACGCAGCCGTGTCTGTCACGTTGACACCGACACCTGGACGCCATTCGCCCACCTGTGCGATTAAAATATAAATAATGTTAACGACACTATGGAGACTAGGCCTCGTGGCTGACTGACATTGTCGTGACATTGACGCCAGTCGTCGGCTTCAATGACGGAAAAAAATGGCGACCTGTCACAGAGGACACAGTGTCACTCGTATCGCTGCAATGTCAATCGGTGGTGCACAGCAAATGAAATGATTTTCATTTTTCAACTACAGAGCTAATCCTATAGCGTCAAAAATCAGGTCTCTCTACCAAAGATTGATTCAGAATATTTTACGACGAATAAATCGCGAAGAGTTGAATAATTTTTGAAATTTTAACGAGCTCTATATATTCTCTTCCGACTGTGAACGTACCTTGACAAGCGAATGTTGCTTTAGCTTCAACAGGTCCAGCTTGAACTGAATCCTGCGTCCTTCCTTGAACGCGAGTGGACCGGAGATGCCCTTCATTTCCACCTGGAAAGAGACAAGATGACCACTGAAACTCCATTTTGCCGCGGAAGTATCTCTGTTTAGGATATTCGAGGATATTCCAAATCTGTCAGGATATTCAATCTACCAAACATCTTAAAATAACTTCTTATTTCGCAATTCTCGATACTTTTTTATACGACACCCCGTATATCTCCATCGATATTCTCGTA
>CM052249.1:8131841-8142587 GCA_028455795.1 Lasioglossum marginatum
AACAATTCTCCACCCCTAACTCCTAACAATTTTACAATTTGTGAAAGAATTATTTTCAGCAGATTTTTCTGCAAAATAGACATTTCCTGCATCAAAGACAATTTCTCTAGGGACTTTAATCTTTCTTTAATAATTTTAATTTTTTCGGTAGTCCTTCCGTTGGTTATTAAAATTATTTGCGACTGTACTGGGGGAATATTTCTCCACCCCTAACTCCTAACAATTTTACAATTTGTGAAAGAATTATTTTTAGCAGATTTTTCTGTAAAATAAAAATTTCCTGCGTTTGATTTAATCCTTTTTTGATAACTTAAATTTTTTCGGTGGTCTTTCGTTGGTTATTGAAATTATTTGCAACGTGAACAATTTTCCATCCCTAACTCCTAACAATATTACAATTTGTGGAAGAATTATTTTTAGCAAATTTTTTTACAAAATAAAAATTTCCTGCATCAAAGAGAGACAACTTTATTCTTTTTTCTAATAATTTTAATTTTTTCGGTGGTCTTCCGTTGATTGCAAAGTACTGACCATTTTACATGCAACAATTTTCTAATTCGTGCTTGAAAGAATTATTTTTGGCAGATTTTTCTGCAAAATAAACATTGCCTGCATCAATCGGAACAAAAAGAAACCCTCTGAGAGCTTCAATTTTTTAAAAACAATTTTTCCAACGATTTTTAACGGACTTTTAATAATTTTACAATAACGAGCAGCTGTAACTAGAAACTGCAAAACGATTAAACTAGTCCGTTACTGTCTGGCCAGTGATCTTTTTCCGATTCGTCGTCGAATTAGCAACTTTGTCGCACGTAAAAACGTCCGGAGTCCCCGGGAATTAACCCGACGCGAATATGCTCGTTTCGGCACAGAAGGAAGCGGCAGACATTTAGCGACAACGGTTTCGACCTATAATTCCCGAGCAATTTGAATTCAATCGCTGACTATGCGAGCTCAACAAGTGGCCCGATCGAGAGAGGAAATGGAATCCGGGAATACTCATCGAAAAACCAGCTCGATAACGTTTTTAAGCTTTTTCCATTCACGGCGAGCGTACAGGAATATCAAAAATTCAGGAGTATACAGATGCTAAAATATTCTCTGCGAATTGTACGTGCACAATGGCGTTCGAAAGCTCCCCCTAGATTTTTCAGTCGGCGCTCTTTTCATATTCGAACCACCTCTGGCATCAGAGAGTTCCGAGCGATTTTGTTAATACAAAACATTCGAACAATAATATTTTCTAGCTTTTCGGTGGAAGCAAGAAATGTTTCCAACACCAGTCGGAGAGCATTAACGTCTACAAGCTTCTACAAATAAAATTTCGAGAAACATTTATTTTCAGCAAAAAATGTTAATTAAATAAAAAAATTTAAATGATAAAATGCATTTTTGATTTCATAATGTTATAGCTGACGTTTATAATGTCTAGGCCTGGTTTCAGTTTTATTGATAATGGACTGCTCTTTACTTACCGGACTCAAAATTTGTGCCTTTCCCCCATCAATTATTATGTATTTGGTATGTAATCCAGTAGATTTGTACCCGGGGAACCTATAGATCGAAGTTTCGATCCTATAGGATCAATGGTTCAGGAGTTATGCTTGTTTAAAGTTGAGCATTTTTCAGTGTTTTTGACAGGTAAAAATCTAGCAGTTCTGCTCGGTAAGCGGCGCGCGATCGTCACTACAAGCCAAACATCACTACATTACACTCACTACATTACGTCACTACATTAAAAACACTGCAAATTGCTGAACTTTAAACAACCATAACTCCTGAACCATTGATCCTACAAGATCGAAACTTCGATCTATAGGTTCCCCGGGTACAAATCTACAGGATTACATACCAAATACATAATAATTTATAGGAGAAAGGCACAAATTTTGAGTCCGGTAAAGCAAATTTTTCGAATTAACGAATTGAATTTATTTTGCAAAATCGACTGTGTCGACGAAAATCGTTCGGCACAAGGTCTTTGAAGTGCTCGGCGAAATGATTTACTAATTTCAAAGCCGACCATTGATAGCGTTCGCGCGGGGGATTACGTCGCGCTGTGGATCGCAATCTCGCATCAGAGATTCGTAACAATTTTAAACGTCGTTGGTGTTTACGGTTTAACGGCGGCTAACGAGGCCGGTGTGCATAAACGGGGCCTTTTCCGTTCGAAAGCGCGGCCGCGATAACGTGTTCCAAGCCGTAAAACTACTTGGCGGCTCTCCAAACGCGCTTATCGCCGTGGATTAGCTATTCCGCGTTTGTTTGTCTGCTTTTGCCGAGCATCTTTCTGCGCGAATTTTGGCACACGCCCTTTTCTTTGTTTAGCCCGCTTTGGCAGGCACCGAGATCGTCCGCTTCTTTTCCCATTTCGGAACGAGCCCCATGCACTAATTAACTAATTAATTATTTTTCGGAAATGATGTTTCTGACAAATAACCCTCAGCACTCGAATGGCGACCCTGAGGCGCCACTAAAAATTGCTGTACCATTATTCAAAATATTGTTTAAATTATTAAATATATTGGTATCTAATCAATTACTATTATACAATTACCAATTTAGGTATTGTGTATGAGATATTTATACCAATTTACAGAAAATTGAAAATATCATAGAGAGTGGAAATATTCTAAATCGAAAGAAATGTTTAATTTCTAAATCAATTAGTAATATCTAATCAATTACTAAAAATTTAGGTATTGTGTACGAGGTATTTATACTAATTTACAGAAAATTTAAAATATCATAGGGAGTGGAAATATTCTAAATCGAAAGAAATGTTTAATTTTCGAGTGCAATGGGTAAATAATAAAATTATTTTAACTTGATATGTTTGAATGTTATGTCGGTTTGTATTTTCGCAAGGTCCAAACTTTCTAAAACGCCATCAGTGTCATTTTAATCAGAAAAATGCCAGAAATAAGTTGGCGAAAGTCCCATGAAAAAATAATAAAAAATAAAGAAGTTTTGTAATTTGATTAGTAGCGGTTCACACCGATATGGAGTTGGTGGGCACTGGATAAATTCTGGGTGTAAGTGCGCAGAAAAATATCGCGACTTTACTGTAATGTACAAACGCACGAAATCAGCAAGAACGTTTTCTTATCTGGGGTCTTTCTCTGGTCTCATTCTTTTTTTCGGAAACATGAGAGCCGGTATAAATAGTTACAAAGTAACCTCTCGTAAAGTTACTCTGCCGGAAGGAGATAAATCGCGAAAGCCCGAGATCAAGAGAAACGAGTGTTCTACCAAAAAGCAACGGCGGCTGCGGCGGCACGCTAAAGAGAACCAACGGCGAGGAAACCCAGGAAAATCCGTCACTCGTCATCCTGTTACACGCGTGCTCCTTATCCCTCAACATTTCATTCAATAACATTGCGGAGCATTCGAAGCGTATCGGAGCGCAGTATAAACAGCCCGATGCGCGATTTGCCACGAAATCGCGATGATTTATGGAGAGCAGCACGGACCCTGTTCGCTCCTCCTCCCGAAGTGTACTATACCGTGCGACCACTTTTATCGACTATATACAGGGTGGTCCGCTTAAATAAGGCCACCTAAATATCTCTTCAGGTTATCGTGATGCAAAAAATATTTGTTACGTAATGTGCATGGTGTCGACGGACCAAATATCTGGCAAGAATATTTTTTTCCGAAGGTCATTTTTTTCGGAGTTATCAAGGTCATCAAGTTGAGCATTTTTCAAAAATTGAGCAAAAATGCTCAACTTCAAGCAAGCATAACTCCTAAACCATTGATCCTACAGGATCGAGACTTCGATCTGCTGTGTCTCCGGGTACAAATCTACTGGATTACATAGCAAATACATAATAATTTATAGGAGAAGGGCACAAATTTTGATAAAGTAAAGTGCAATAATTTATTTTACTGTCTCCTGAAAGAAATGTCTTTCGATATAATTTCTGAAAAACGATTTCCTCGGTCTCGCAGAGCGACGAAATAAATAGTTGGACATTTTCGGGAGATTCTCGAAGATTCGAGGAATTGTTCAACGGGCACGTCGAATAGGTGGAAACGAAAGGGCTCGTGTGTTTCAGCGATTAGCGAGACGAAAACGGGCGCGGCAACAACGTTAATATCCCGCGGTTTATACGCGGCCACGTAATTAACGTGGAAATCGTCGAGGGCTCTTTGTCGAGCAATTCCATCCCTCGAGTGTCTTTGTGGTGGCTCGCTTTTAAGCGAGAGCGGCACAGCGCGGGAAACACTTGCAGCACCGTCCACTCTGTGTTTTTCAATCTGAGCTAAGGGGGCGGAAATCTCATTTGCACGCGCTTTCCTGCGCAATCATATTCCGCGATGGCGATGCGAGCGATTGCAATTAAAGTCGGTAATTAAAAGTCGACTCGGCGCTGTTCATCGGGCACCGTTTAACCTCTTTTCTTTCCTGTCTTCGCCAGCGTAAACACGCTGTGATTGATGCAGCCGAGTGCATACGTTGCCGGTGCATCCATGTACGCCAATCGAACAAATTTTCCTAATTAATTCCATAAATCTAACCTGTTCCTATATTTTCCAGACTTTAAACAATTTTAATTAGTGTTCGAACAGTTTGTACAATTCAAATAAAATGTTCGCACATTATGAAGTTGTCTTATCGTAAATTTTCTAGTTCAAGGTCGTTCGAAGGTCGTTGTATACCACATCACCGTCTTCAGTTACAACACTATGGAGTTAAAAATATAGTATTTAAAATAAGCAGGTAATTTTGTTCGTAAATCATAAACACATGTTGCCAGTGAGTCATTGAACAAATTGTTGTTGTGGAAATAATGGAAATTATATTTCATTGCGAATTATATTAATCATATATTTTTATAAATCGATTCGAATTTTCCCTCTCGAACCTAATATTGGGTTGGAACGACAGTTCGTAGCGTTTGTAAATTAAAATTGGAAGCTAAAATTCAGATGTTTATTCAATAACATATTTTCCATACTGTTCTATTAATCTTTGCCATTCTCGAGGTAACTTCTCGTGTTATTGAGTACACATATGAATAAATACCTTAATTTTATCTTCGATTCTTAATTTGAAAACGCTGCGAATTTTCTTTCCAATGGTGCCGTTTGAAGATCATCGGTGACCTTCAAAAGACCTTGAAAATGACAACGACAATCGGAACTTTTCGGGCACAACTTTTCTCGCGGACAAACATGGAAATACATACAACGATCATTAAAAATGGACATTTTTTAAATAGTTGTAATTCAATGGTCCGTTTCAATGGTCGGATTGGAAAATCGTGTACCTTTTTGCCCAAAAACGAACTTCCTCGTATCGATATCTAATATATGAACATTGCTTCCCAAATGTCCATAGACCTCGGGAATAAAGAAAATAGTACAATTTAACAAATATTATAGTTGTAATGAACATTGAAAGTTGAACATTTTAAGAGGAGTATTTCTCACGAGAAAAATTGCTTCTCTTTGATGCAATGCCCTGGCGTTCCTATTTAATATTCTCTCTCGCTTGGTTTTTTAAATTGAAGAGCAGACATTTGTGATAAAAATCATATCTTTCTATTACCAATTGATGTAAATATTCTATTTAAAAAATAATGCTCAATGCCGTAAGAAAAATTCGTGAAGTTCTTTCTATTTAAGAAAGTATATCTTTAAAGTTTAGTCGAGTTTAGCTTTCTAACAAATTGGAATATTTTTAGTACACACCTTCCTCTAAGTAATCATGAAAGAGTTAATTCTCTTTCTTTCCTCTCGAATTTATATTTTACGTATTCCATAAAACGTTACACATAAATGTGAAACATAAATATAAAAAATACATATTTGGAAAGTAAAAAATAGTTTGTGTAAGATTATATTTAAAAAACTTTTTTTTAAATAAAAAATATCAATGACAATTAATGAAAAATCATTGTTTAACAAATGCAAAAATATTTAATTACCTACAGTTAAAAGTGACTATTTTTTAAATATTTTTAGCGAAAATTTCATTGCAACATCTCTGTTGGTTCAAAAGTTATAACAAAATGGCATACGATTTTCAAAACAAAATGGCCAAGCGGCCGCGTGGAGCCCCGCGATACTATAGGGCCCCGAATTCTAAAGAAATTTCTAAATTTCTAAATAAATTTATTTGATGTGTAATGGCATGAAATCTTTCATTACTTTTCTTTTTTATTAATAAGTTTAGGAGACTTTTCTCGCAACTTTTATGTCTAACTCGAGTTTGAGGGCCCCAAAATTTTTACCGCTCAGGGCCTCCACTTGACTTGAGCCGCCACTGGTCCGAGCCTCGAATTTCGCGAATGGTCGATCGGTTATTTAATTAGACTGCTCCCGGTGTATCGCGAATTAGCTCGCGGAATTAGGAAGTTCTTGCAATTACAGTGAAAGGGGCGTTCGATAATTTCCTTAGTAAACCAGCTCCGTAGGTTGGTAATCCGAACAGGTCTCTCTCTCTCTCTGATAGAGGCCAGTGTCCGAAGATCCTCACGAAGGCTCCCCGAGAGGACACTTATGGACCACCATTAATTTAATAGGGGGATGGCTAAATTCCAATATCGGTGGTCCCCTAATAGTCTCCAGATATTTGCGCTTGTCCCCGCCTCCGTCGGATTCCACGATGACAAAGTGCATGCTTCTAGCCCGTCGTTGGATACCGGAATTCGATTTGCGTGTTGAACGCCATTTCGACGCTGGGAATAATGAGCGACCAACAGAAATTGATTCGCAACACGGTTTCGCAATGGATTTACATTTTAACGATCCCCTGGACAATCCGAAATATCAATCCTAATCAGTGCCAGGATTTTTGGGCATTCACGGGGAAATTCGGTGGAATATGGAACGGGGAATATCTGAGTACATACTTTAATATTCTTAATATTGTACTATACGATTTGAACTTCTTCTGGGAAGCTAGAGCAATTAGTTTGCTACAGGATGTGAAAAAAAATTTTTTCAAAAATTGCAATTGATCGGAATTGTAGAAAAAAAATACTAGAAGTTGCATTTTACAGCTTTTTTATGTGGGCCTATATTGAAAATTTAAAATATACGTTTTGTAGATCTGTGTCAATTGAACATGTTCTGAAAATTTCGTCAAAATCGGCCGATGTTGCAATGAGTTACGAACGTTTAAAGATGGTCAAAATGGCAGATTTTCACTGACTCGTGAAAAGTCTTCCACAAAATGAAAAAAATTCACCCCCCTTAGGGTCACAAGGTGAAACTTACAAGAGGAAGAAAATAAAGTTCGAAAAGCAAACCGGTCAAGGCAGAATCCAACGAAAGGAAAATGCAAAGCAGAAAGTATTCGGAAAACGTGCTCGTGCAGGTGATCGAACCACAAAGCGTTGGAATTGTACGCGGTGCCCTTTCATCAGAGGAAAACGTTATCTTCAGGGCGAGCCGTCGTCGTACCTGGCGGAACACGCAATGTTTTGGATGAACGGTTACCAAAATTGCTGGCTTGCCAGGCTTTCCTCACGTTTTTTTTCTGCACGTGCATATTTCACTGTTCCTCTTTTTTAATCCACCGGGGATTCGAAGTTTTTTCACTGTTCATTCCGCCCTCCGGCCACGCTCTCCATCGTTTGGCTTCATTACCTTCGCATTCAACCTTTAATCCGTATTTACAATTAAGCTGCGCCGAAATATCCGAGTCGCGCGTAAATTCGAACGGACACGGTGTGTAATTTAATGTTACAGAATTGTCCTATCCTATATTTCGAAAAATCTTCGACGTCGGATTCGCATCGATTTTGAAAACGATTCTTTGATTTAAGAAATTTTTGGTTTTTTTATTGGCCTGGTACATTAACACTAAACCTACCGACCATCAGAAGTGACTGATGTCTAATATCATGATCTGTAATAGTGTTATAAAAATAACAAGATTAAATTTATTTATATTTTCTGTGATTTTTAATATAAGAGCCAGATAGCACCCAACGTCTCATAGACATTTGTTTTACGTTGTTTTTAGGTCTGAACGTCTTACGTCCCAAAAACACATCGAGACGTCGTTTTTACGTCTGAAATAAGACGTCTTTTCCGGGATGTCTTCTAAAAAGATGCCTAAAAGACGTCTCAAAGACGTCTCAAAGACGCCTAAAAGACGTACCGTTTTGTAACACAAAACATTCAGGAGACTTTCGGGAGCCGCTCAGATGTCCGAATGTCTTGCGGCAGGCGTCTTCCAGCTGTCTCTGTGCTATCTGGGTATATACCGGAGTCAAAAAATATATTCAATAAATTCCCATGAAAACACCTTTACAATTTCAATAATTGTCAAATGAAAAATCTAAAATGAGTCATTCCACCCCTCCTGGTAGGTTTAGTGTTGTTTTGATATAAGAAAAACCGGTGGGACCCGTGCTGTGTTTCTTAGATCGTGTAGTTGCCGTAAGATCACCCGAAGCGTCTTAAAACGCCTGATTAAATAGTACACAATATGTCGTGTAACTTGAAAAACAGAGTCGACTTTCAAACGTCCTCTACGCGTCCACCTACAAAAAAAAGAACTATCACCAATCCGATTCCTGTTTAATGGAGGATCTCCCCAGATGTGTCGTTAACTGATCAATATTTAGCTGGCCGGAGTGGTGCACGAGAAGTCGTGGCTGGATTTCCGACAGTCTAACTAAGTTTCAGCCCTCTAATGGGGCATTTCGACGCGATCCTAAATCTTGAATCGCGATATTACGGCTCCACCGAGCAGCTTAATTGAACCGAATCTGAAGTAATTGCCACGAGCTAGAAGTAACTGTCGGGCGGATGGGATTGCGGAAATCGCGTTTTAAGAATTCGATGAAAATTCACAGGCAGAAATTTCCGGGGCTGATTATTATTTTCCTATAAGTTATGATGTATTTGGTATGCAATCCAGTAGATTTGTACCCGGAGTCACAGCAGATCGAAGTCTCGATCCTGTAGGATCAATGGTTCAGGAGTTATGGTCGTTTAAAGTTGAGCATTTTTCAGTGTTTTTGGAGAAATGCTCAACTTCAAGCAAGCATAACTCCTGAACCATTGATCCTACAGGATCGAAACTTCGATTTGCAGGATCCCCGGATACAAATTTACTGGATTACATACCAAATGCATAATAATTTATAGAAGAAAGGCACAAATTTTGAGTCCGGTAAAGTAAAGAGCAGCCTTATTTTCTTATAATCAACAACTTCCTTATTCAGGAGACCAGTCCTATCCCTACTCCTGGATCATCCCCACCAGATTCTTCTGGAGTGTACGAGGGGGTTGACCGGGTTCCTCTTATTGTTAGCAATAAAAGTTCTCGTTAAAATATAAAACTCCAAAATTCCTTTTTCTCTCAGATATAAAACAATTTCTATGTTCGCGCACAGATCCCACTGAAAGAGCCTGCAGTTTCTCTTGATATTGTTGGACTTCTAAGATTGCAATTCCCCATTTTCCTCCGCGCTCTCGAAGCACTCCGTTTTCAAGTCCGAAAGACTTACATTTTCCAAAAGAACTACATCGACCCCGGGTCCGTCTGTTATCTGTAAATCTAGAATTATAGTTCTAATAACATCAATTACTTAATGCAACTCTGTTGTGCACCTCCGTCTTTCTATTTACCATCTCCGATCTTCAATTTCCTCTGTCCGTACGTAACGCAAAAATATCGCTCCACAAACAAGAGCGTCGCTGGGGAAAATGTCTTCCGAGTAGTAATCTAATTAAAAGAAATCCGAGGGAGCTGTGCGGAGGTTCTTGAATCAAGTGAGCTCGAAAATTAAATATATATCATTCAACTATGTGTCTTCCTGGCCGGCTCGCTCGAGCAACTTTTAATTAAACAAGCTGATGTTGACACAGGCACAGTTTCAACTTGGAAACACGATCGGAAACGTGAGACAAAAATTGTTATAAAAATTGGAGATGTTCGTCTATTTATTGCCGATGTTCGAATCATGATCATTCTGTTAACAAAAGTAGTACGATAATAATCGCGGTCTCGTTTTGAAGCTTGAAGCCTCTACTTTCACATCCCTTAGTTTACTTTTTCGAAAATATTTTTATTCAATATAGCGGATGAAAGACTCGATACAGGTTTTGTCTAAAAAATGGTACAAATTCAACGATCTGTGAAAACGTAAAAAAAAATTTTCTCGTGAATGAATTCACTATGGATTTGAAGTTTGAAGCCTCTACTTTTACATCCGTTAGTTCATTTTTTTCGAAAATGTTTTTATTCAATATGGCGGATGAAAAACTCGATACATATTTTGTCTAAAAAATGGTACAAATTCAACGATCTGTGAAAACGTTAACAAATTTTTCTCCCGAATCAATTGACCACGGATTTGAAGCTTGAAGCTTCCCCTTTCCAACGAGACCTCAAAAATTGATCTACGATTTTTTTTCGCCGAGTTATCGATATTTGCACAAAGGGTCCGAACTGGTTCCTCGTTTTTGTTCCATAAAACAGTGAAAAAAAATCGTACAACAATTTCCAAGGTCTCGTTGGRAAGAGRAAGGGTGGGCTTCAGTCTTCGAATCCACGGCGGGTTTATTCCCGAGAAAAATTTTTCGACGTTCTGACAGCGGTTTGAATTTTGTAACACTTTCGTGTCTTCAATCTTCCCGAAGAAACTTGTATACGTCTTTCCAACAATTTCCAACCTGTTGWWRCTGTTRATCTGCGAACCYTTTTGTTKSYTKGCYTATCRRWCTCCACGCAACCSAAACGTAACKGGATTGWWCAATGTTARCRGMATTAKTATT